>JAFELO010002000.1:571941-584753 GCA_017140195.1 Eumaeus atala
TTCATGGGTGTCGGTAGTCATAAAAATAATAGTTTTTGCTTTCAAAATAAGGTTTTAAGGTGCAGGTTTTAAAATGTCCGCATTATATACCTTTGGTTTCTATTTGGAATACAGCCAAACGTTGGTGAAGGTTTTATTATCCACATGTACAGAATACATTTCATGTACAAAATACCTATTTTACCTATTTTAATAAAAATATTTTTGAACGCCACCTTAACATTCGGCTGAACGGTACTGCGCCAAAAGTCACGTAATTTAAAACTGTAAATTAAATTATCTTCAATTAGGCGGTCGGTGGTATACTTCGTCACATCATTAAATTGTAGGCATTTGACACTTAATAAGTAGTACGTTTTTGAACGCTTATAAAATAACATTAATCGATTGTATGCCTTGTTGTGTAGAAAATAGCGGCGTTGCTGTGTAGAAATAATTTCCCATAAATTTTTAGGTCATTGCCGGCGCACATACCATCGCGTAGGAATAAGGGTTATTAAAATTCTAATAAACAACTAGGTACTCAAAGTTTGAATAATCATAGCTACACTTTACTATAACTACGAGAACTTTTTTTAATTTAAACTACTTTTTACATATCTGAACTTGTATATTATTTACAAAATAAATCATGACACGCAAATTTAACTGTATAAGTATCAAAATAGAATTATCTATTACGGCGTTAAGCTGTCCTGTCCCATAAATATAAAGGCAGTCATTAAATATTTTGGAAATATATAATGACTACCTTTTGACATCTTGAAAGCCGGTTTCAAAATTAAATAATACGTTTTAAAAATGGAATCGCTCCGACCCGCCTTTTTTACTCGGAGATAACTTTAGTCCATTTGGTTCGCCATAACGAAAAAATAAGCATGGTACGCTTTAATTTTTTTAAATGAAATTCTTGTGGTTTTTTTCACGCTGGTAATCTTTACTGAGTAATAAGTCGGCATCGATCCGGCCGGTTTTTGCGATCCGTATGGTATTTGAATTTGTTGCTTTATAATACACAACACGATTAAAATTTGACGGTCGATTACGCATTGTCGTTGATATCCGACACAAGTCATGCCGTCAGACCCTGATGAGTTTTGAGCCCCGTTGTGATAATTAAAGCCAGGGATTAATGGCTTCAGTTATTTAAATTAAGAACCCTCCGGCATGTTTTCTTTTTTATGCGGTTTGCGGCTTTGAGATTAGCATAGGTTTCTTGGAAGTAAACAATATTTTGTAGTGATGATTAAGTACGACTGGTCATTGGTTGCGGTTGGTCTGCGCTCTCGAGTGTAAAAAAAGCTAACGCAGATTTGTGCCCATGTAAAAAGTGGTGGAAAGGGACGAGGTTTTCGAACGCAGACGGCCGGGGAAGACAGAACCGTCACTTGTGCCCGACACGGGGTGGGACATGATGAACGCCACCCTTAAAAGCATCCGTCCCTCTCTAGCGCATTAACTACAGATATCGCCGTTCCCTTCTGTGTCATCTGGCAAAGCATTCAAATGTCTGGGGCTACCAGAAGCGAATCGTAACAGTGAATAATATATTTGAATAGTTTACAATACTTATAATATAGAGATGTATTTACGACGGGCAGTGCTCGGGGCCCGAGTGAGAACTCCAGCGAGTAGCCGCCATTAGAGTTGTTTTTGTGAACTCTTTAAACTGCGGTAAAAAGCGGTAAATCAAGCGTCGTTACACGTCCGCGACGCACGTATCGAATTTTACTACGCCACTCGAGCTGAAAGTAATATGATCGTAAAACTTAGAAAAATCTCTTGTATATCACCTGCAACACGCCTGAATTGAGACGTACGGCGTTCGCCTGCCGCCGGTCCACACGTCGGACACTTTAAATTAACAGAGCAACATCATGGCGGGCGCTAGTCATAAATTCCGTTTCATTCATGATACTCAAACAACAAACCAAGAATTCACCGTCTGCTTCACGACCATAAATACTAATAAAACGACCTCGTTACGGGGACACTTCGAAAATCAGGCACACGACTCCTTAACGACACCTATTAGGGATCTTCTGTCTGGGCGGTTTAATTGAAAAATTGTATCCAGAGCATCGCAAGAGTATCCGACTCCCGCGCCGGATGCGGGTCCAGACGTCCATTATTCCATTTGCCCATCCGCATGGGGACGAGCGACACTACACGTGTCAATAGACCGATCGCGCGGGCGTTTCCGAACGCTAACATTAATTACTGGCAACTCTTCGTTCTAAATTTGAATGCGTAGGGCCGGTCTAAAAGCGAAGGTTGCGCGCCAGCTGCGACTCGCTTTGAAGCTAAAACATTTCAATATCCATTCCGTAAGCTAGAGTGTTTTTTTTTTTTACAAAAATAGACGTCGTGAACGATGGCCGGCGTAAGGCGTACGATTCGCGAGCAGATTTATCGCCGCCGAACTATGGGAGGCACGCTAACACTCATTTTAAGGCCGCGGTTGAAAGTTTTAGCTCTGAACACATATTAAAGAGCGTTTAAAAATAAACATCGCACGTCGATCAGCTGATAGCGGGATAACCTAGTGACACGGAAAATTAGCGTTAAATTAATTTTTAAGAGTTAACCTTCGCTCTCGCGTCGATAGCGCGTCTGTGGTCACGGCGCATCTGCCGCACGTAAACACTGAGGTCAATAGCTGGCACATGAACTGCGAAGATAGTGGACGCCCCCTTATCGTCTCCTGCACTCCGAGGGCCAGTTTTCAGACTCTCTCGGTCAGATTTTACGTAAATATACGCTCGTTAAGATAACGATTTCCTTTCGACGCGACGGCCGTCTCCGTTTTTGCTTTTATTTAACTTAAAAACATTTTCTTGACACGCCAATAAAATTATCTTTTAGATTACTTCAGTTCGGATACGTGTGATATATTTTCGTGTTATGGGTTGCCAACGGAAAAAAGAAGGTGAGGTATCTCATCATAAATAACGTAGACACACAGCCGCCCACGCGCGTCTTATTACCGTCTGTCCGTTTGTCCGTTCGTTACCTCTATTGTGACGCTGAATAGGAGATTGGCCACACCGACGGCCGTGATTGACTATTTATGTTCAAATTCTTTGACCTGTGCCTTTCTCCTATATTTGCTTCGATAAAGTTAATTTGGATATACATATGTGCACGTAACTGTGGCCGTATAAAACTGTTAAAACTGTTTCTTTATTTATGTACGATAAAGCATATTGACATCGTAAATATATCCAATTATGGCGTTAAAGTTGTTTTCTTTTTCTGTATTTTATAAAAAAAAAAGAGATGGGACGAGGGCGGCTTATTATACATTTGCAAATACAAAAGCTATCTTTAATTTAGTGTAAAGAACTTTATCGAGATGTGTACGAGACGGGAGAATTGGGCGCGTTGTGGCAGCCACCGGCGGGACTCGTTCTTAGCAATAATTTGGTCATCGCCCCGGCGACCGACACGATGCAAACGAAACGTATATATAGATAAGTACAAACAGACGTACTGAATAAAGTAGGAGTCATAATATGACATGCAGCCTGCGAGACGCAAACATGTTTTAAGTCATAACATTAAAGGCAGCGTTTGTTTAAAATGTTAAATCTTTTGTTACTTTTCATTCAGATCCACATCAAAACACCGTCAAATTTATTTTAAATGTCAAAATATGTGAGAATCGCACAGAATATATAATGCGTTCGAATTTCAAACCTAGTTACCGCGAGCGTGATATTCAAAAAGTTTCGAGTTTTTAAAAGAAACATTGTAAGGGATGCGTTCCGCAAAGTCTACAATGGTCAATGATGTTTCGTTCTATAAAGCATTGTCCTTGCAACCCTTCACCGTATCCGCTGAATCATTCTGCTGCAATTAATATTCTTTAACATATACTGTTCCCGACGGCGCATTACACGAATTATAATATTTCGAGCATCGAAGATTTGTTGATCGACGATAAACAGGGCTTACATGTTATTTGTTCAGAACAAGAGGTACCGCCAGAATACACCGAGTAACGCTTATACCCACCACGCAACATATCTTTAACAATAATTTTATATAAGTTATTCACAATTACACACTATTATGGGCGTCGATCGGGAAACCGAGAATCGACACTAGAATAATAATTTCATGCGCGTATTCCATCAGGTATTCATAGATATCTTTTAAAATAATGGTTAAACGCTCGGTTACACAATAAACCCTCAAATTAGCGAACGCGCGAATTAACGTTGAATCTAAAGTGCGCAATTAAAGCACATCTACAAAGAGCCAATTCGAAAATGAACAGCGATATTCAAATTGAAAAAGGTACGCGGCGAGAATAAAACAATGAGAAGTAAGTACATGAATCGTAACAAGTGAGCTTAGAGGATAATACCTCTTCTTTAGATTAGGACAGAGACTAAATCCGCGTGCGCATATTTTTTTTATATATTTTAGTATTTACATTTCCCGAAGATGCCCGGTGACTCGGTATGCGAGCCGACGCATCTAGAGCGGACTTAGTTTGGCCGGCGGGAATCCAAATTCAAAAATGGAATGGAACATCGTAATTTAAATAACAAATTAGTGGGTGCGTTTGCGAAGCGCGTCGGTCATCGGACTGATTTGAATCCTATTTCAGGATTATGCTAAGCTTGCACTGGCAACACTTGATCTTGAATTTTTGATTCGATCGAAATAATAGCCGTTTTGACGAATTAAATCATGGAATACTCGACATAATGTAATACACTCCACTAATCCTATCGAAAACACTTATAAACGATTAGATTTCACGCGCAAATGGCTATCGTCGTAATTAAATTATGATTCAAGCATAATTATATTTCAGAATGTGGCATTTCTAGAAGTGTGATATATGAAGTATTAATGCAATTATTAATTTATTACAAAAATGTTACGATTCTGGAATTGCAATCAAGTTTTAAGTACAGTTTTATGTGGGTAGAGGTATTTTTAATGTTACAGATTGTTGTCGCACAGTCACTGTAACACGTATCTACTTAAGCTCATTGGGATTTAGTTTGAAATGTAGTTTCTATTAATCACCGTATAACATTAAAAAGTTACGTCTGCGTAGCGCGCCGGCCTTCTTAGTTCTTTACAATTTCAATATACTTTCCCTCGCATATCTTTTATATAATACATCAAATGGTTATTTATCTGGTCACAACGAGAACCGTTTTAAGTGTTATCTATCTTTTAAAGGAATGAGTCGAGTGATGTCCATTAAGTTTAAATAAACATTAATTAGTTTGTGTTTTGTGACGATAGATAGGATTTGTTGAGGGAATGGCTTTTATTTACTATGGGATTGGCTCAGATGGGAAATGAAAAGAGAGAAAATTATAAAACATATTTGCAACAATTTTGTTTTTCAACTACCAATGCTATATGCTAATAAGAACATATTTTTATTAGTTTCAAAAAATCTTAGAGAGATTAGCCATAAAGTTTTAAATTTTCCTGGAAATCAAAGTTATTAAATTTACACTTGCGATTGTAGGTTTATCATTTTTTTTATCTCGTAAGTAATATGTAAGTCTTAAGCACCAGGACTTGATGATTATTTTATAAAATATATATTTTACTCGGCAGTCGCCTAGTTTTAATACTAATCCGATTAAAATCAATGGACAGTTACTATGGACCATTATCCTATTCTATATATGTCAATAACTTATATATTATATCATTGACCACCCCATGGTACAGTGATAAGCCTGTTCTTCCACTTATATTCAGGTCCCAGGTTCGAATCTCTAGGTGGGACCGAGTATTAGATCCCCGACGATCCCGTCCGTGGGTCATCTTACTGGCCTGGGGAGGCCTGCGTTGAGCCGTGCCTTGCACATTTTAATATGCCCCGCATAGCTTGTTAGTCTATAGAGAGAGCTGCTGGAGCCGAACTTGGCCTAGGACTAAATTATAATCTGTCAATAGCACCTCAACACTTACTTTTTATTTATAAAACCTTGGCTACCTACAATAATAGCGGTAGATACTTAATTAAAAGTGGCGATATTTCTCGGTTTTGCAGACTCGTCGTAATTTCATTAATTATAAAAATTACACAATTAAAAATAATTATTCTTTATTTACATAGAGAGGATGGAAACAACAGTAAATAAAATTCCTTTGTACATAACATACAAATCACATACTAATATATACAAATTGCATTGTGGATTTTCATTAAAATCAGTTGTACTTCTCATGTTTGACAAGAATAATTACATTTGATTAAAAGTATATACTATTATAAAAATTTTTTGTTGAGCTATCAATAATTAGGTTACGTTTAGTGGCAGCACCGACGCACGAATTGGCGACGTTCTAAAACTCTAATGGCGGACAATCAGATGATCGTAACAAATTTTATTTGCGCAACAAACGCTTTTATGAGCTGCGTTTGATTTTTTTATGGGGTAATTCAAGTATTTATGTAATAAATATACTGTCACGATTGTGGCTGTAAAATTGTAAGCGCTTACTATCAATTAGCAATTCTAAATTTCAACGACAACGGACGCATATGAGATATCTATAGTTATTTAAAAAGCTTAAATAACCGAATTTCATATTTACATGGAATTTTATTGAATGCATCTACTGGCAAAAAAGCTACACAGATTAAATCAGGTTCTCTAACGTATAATATAGTGCTAAGCACATACAAACAAGTGTTCATATTATATTGTTGTCAATTACAATTTTATCGATGTTTGATACACTTAATGTCACTCTAATTGCAATGATACAATGATAAAAAAGTCAACAATCCGTATCCAAATGCGTGTTATCATAGTTCATTTAGCGGGCCAGCGAATCCCCATCATTATCGAGTTATAGTGGACAAATTGATATTGTTATCATGTGTCGTAAAATTTACGATACACACACGCGTAACAATGTTCGAACAAGTCTTGTGCAAATATAATTTAGTGGAGCAATTTTGGTTGTTTACAACACCCTAAAACCTGCTACGGCAATACAGATAACAAATACTAGGTAAAGTATGTACGACTCCTTTGTCTATTTAACTAGAAAACCGGTGTGGTTTAAAAAACGTTGCGGTGTCGATTCTACAGCAGTAAATGTCGTAGACAATTTCAAGTTTTAAAATATACATTCATCACTCTTTTACTTTCAGTTCTTTCCCGCCGACCGCTGAATATAGGCCTCTTCCGGTAACAGGTGTATTGAGAGCCGTATTCGCGACAAAAGCTACACAAAACGGACCGAATGGTACACGAATTTTTCTGATCACAATTAAACTTCTTTTTTTCGTAGATTCCATCAAAGTGTATTAAGTTGATTATATTTCATACACGAAATGCCCTATAGTGTACAAAAACTTATTACCTAGGTAGATGTTTCAGGATAATGTTCGATCCAGATACCGGTTCATTTTAATTTCAGTATTTTGAATACACTTAGCAATATTACTAGTTTTATTTCTTTTTTGCCCATTAAGTAGTACGTGTCTATTAATAGGTTTATGGATGTGCTTTATCGCTAGTTTTGAGTAATTTTTACATATCTGAAGCACCGTGGGAGTAAAAATATGAACAATAAATATACGAACAGGTGAAACGTTATAATATTCAATAAATAACAAGTTTTAGTGAATAAATATATCTGTCGTGCTTAATGCTTTTTCTCATGGGGCTGATAATTTTAATATTAATCATTTGTATGTTTATTTCCTTGTATTGCGCATTTGAATAACATATATAGTTGTATAAAATAAATATGAATTTGAGAATTTCATATTTTTATTATCTATGCATTCCAGGCATTGTTAAAATATTTTTAACAATAGATACATATTCATATATTTGTTGGTAATAGAAACCTGGAAATAAATAAATTTAATTTATTAAAGATATGTATAAAGAGAAACAGTAGTTATCTTTCATCACAGATAAAGTAAAACCGTAAAACGGAACGCGATGTCGCCATTTGTTTAGACTAGTTGGTATTATAGTTGTATGCATTATCATAATTTTTGAATTACTGTGTATTTTATCGAATAATTATGTGGCGTATTTTTTATTGTCGTCATGCATTCACAGCAAATGAAACTAAGGTCATGGTCACAGAAGGTGTAGATATCGCATCACATTACTCTTGTAAATCTCATTGGATTTAGTACTAAATGATTTAACTAAAAGCTAAGGAACTTTAATTATAAAGTCTTTATTATTGTTGTTACATATTCATAGCTACTTAATGTTAAAGGCGTGTCCAGTTATAATTATAATATTTGCAAATAAAACTAAAAAATATCTTAGCCGCATAAAGTACCAGATAATTTTGTTTTTTTTTTAATTATGCCAAACATTTTCTGTCATTAGCCTCTATAATTTGCCCCTTTTTTGCTACTTTAATATTTTGTTAGTTACCACAGAGTACTACATAGGAGGAACTATAGAGAATATTCTAATCTCTTCATGTGTAGTCTTGAGGTTTACTGGCTGATAGTACAGATAAGCTTATATTTATTATAATCTCAAATATTATTTCAATGTTCTTGATCCACATTGGTCACATGAAGGTAAAATAAAATATTACAGGCGGAATAAAGCTGACGCCTAATAAATACAAATTTCACATTAATTGAGATTTCATGCAAAAAAAAGGTACATTGCTCTCTTTTTATATTTCAATGACTTTTCAAATATTTTATTGTTTTATTCTGTAAGTTCCCATTTTTGTCTAAGTATGGTACTTACTTACAGAACTAATATGGGACACATTTTTAATTATTTTTAATAAATTTGTTAGAGAAAAGCTAACGGTAGGTTTGATAAATTTCAAGTTTGAGAAAGACAAACTTTGAGTGTTATTGTAAATGCGTACATTTAACGGTTTTCAACATGTATTCTTAGGTTTCGTTTGATTATCATTAAACGAACCGCAAATCATGTTATAAGTGACAATTTGTTTTTGACATAAGCAATATATTCGTGGATGTATTTTTAAATGTTTCAATTGTAAGTTTTGCCGTCGCTACTTGATTTACAGTTCGTCGTTGGTATGTTTTCACACTTATTGCTATTTCCAAATAAAGTGACCCTTCATTATTGTGCAACGAGCATATGTATACAATATTATTGACTATGTATGCGCACAATATATACATTAAAGACTTTAGATGATTTTATCTAAGATTATTTTAAACAAATAATAAATAATAAAATGTATCATTGTTTACTATTATATTGTATACTATATTCCAACGAACCCTCTGTTGTAGAAGTATTTATACGTCCATTACACGCGTCGTTATGATCTGATAAATAATTATTAATTGCAAAATATTATCAATGTGCAATTATTTATTACCTATAATCATAATTTAGTCCATCGTAGAATAAAAATATTCATCATAGATGTTCTGTATTATTATGTCACAATCTATATGATATAATTGCGAGATGCTATAAACAATGAACTATTGCTCATGCTGTAACTATCACATTATACTAAAGTGAGGAGTATTTTATTGTACTCTATGATTATTGTATTGTTTCTAGTGTTCAAGTGTTGGAGTCAAATGTCTGTCTCCGGACAAAAACAGCGTAACCCTGCACAGAAGCCCCCTCATGTTCCGTTATGCGTCATTGTGGTGCGAACGAAAAATCTGCTTTTTTTTTCCTTTTCATTGTCAATTGAATTTTATTGTTGGTTTCCGAGATAGGCCCTTTTGTGCCCAACCGTGCGTTTAAAGCCGCTTGTTGCTCTACATAAAGATTTCCCTGTCCCCCTTATAAGAGCAACGCGCCACAATAGGCACCCCGCTGTAGGCCACTTTTATCTCATTTATTGTTACATTTCAACTCTTATCCTATCTGGTGTCCCCATAACCGAGCGGACCCATCAAGAGCAAACTCTACAGCACCTCTATGACTATTACTACGCGTGTCAAATGATAATATGACATATCTTCTCTATGTCATATATCTTATATCTATGATATGTATCATGAGCGTCATATATTTTATGTCTAATGATGTATTAACGTTGATATAGAGCATTGGTACACATTCACAACGGTTTGGTCACCGCTCCTACTCTACATGTTTAGTTGCCGTCACATCACTCGCGTGTAGGTAAAGGTACATACCCTAGGCTGAGCCATGAAAGGTCGGCCCGAGCCGAGCAAGGCTCCGCTGGCCACCACGAAGTTTTTAAGCCCAAGCTAACACACAACACACGCACGTGAACACATACACAACAATTATTTGACACCGTCACAGCGGCCCGCTAGCTCACTAGTGTCATAATGCACTCGCGACGGCGGTGAGGTGATACGGAACGCGTCGTGGCCGAGCGAGGCGCGGGGTGCGGGAGGCCCGGCGCGCTCGGCAGTCTGGCGGACACTGGCGCGGCGTCGGTCGCCGGGCCCTCTGTCGGGGCGTGGCGTTCGGCCCCGGAACAAGCCGACCAATCGGAGAGGAGCTTTGGCCCCCCGCGCCCGCCCCACCTCGCCTCGCCTCACTCGTCCGCACTCGTACACTCCTCGCCTCGACTCTACATAGAGTGGTTGCGGCTCGCTCTCTCCGTATTGTAATTGTAATCACAAATACGATTATGTAACGCGAGATACACGAATGTTGTGTGTAAGATTCATTTAAACTTTAATGAAATTAATTGTTAAATTACAAAGTACGAGTATGCATGTAGAGAAATTAATAAAGTATTATCTAGTAGATAACGGCGTGACGGTAATTACACGCACCTAATTCTGAGGTATTTTGTAATACTCACGGCCTGATATGTAACCGTACAGATATTAGGATAACCGGAGTATGTCTACGTTGTTGTTGATGCTTTATTTCTGAACTTACTTTTATGACACCAAACCTACATAGAAGTGCAGAAGAGATCCAAAAATGCGCGTTTCATCATATACATATACATACACATAGCTCCGTGTTCGAGCGAAGGCCAGCGGGTGGCCAGATGTGTCAATACCAGAACTACCTTGTCTTCATACTGTTACAATTTATGCCAAGGAAACGATTTTTTTATCTATTTCACATTCAATGTCTGATTTGTTCTGCCTGCGGTAATGTTACCATCATCAGTCGGACCCCGTAGAGTTCCATGGGGCACGGTCACGTGGTTTTATCAATCGATTGATATTAGACTTGAATATAGAAACAATTAAGTATTGTATAGATGTAATATGACATTATGTAGATCTAGAAGGAATAATAATCGATTTTATGCAGCTACAGGGGTTTGACAGGAGACCAAATACAAGCAGACAGTATTTCATGTCACACTTATTTATTTTGAATATAGACAATACTGGACATAACATATTATATAAATTGATTTGGTGCCATGAGAACATCAATGACTATAACATACAATAATATACATATTATTATATTATTGTATCGAATGACACAAACTTTGATACACCTTACTGCACCAAGTAAGCTTTAGTGAAGGTTTTGTGAGATATATCTACAGCCAGGGGTCACAGTTGACAAGCTAGCGATGTGAGTTGCCTACGTGTATTTTTTCTAGATATTGATATTTCTAAATATGTTATCTAACTCCCTTAATAGTTATGCCATTTTTTTGTGATTCAAGTCATCGGCAAGTGAGAGTAACAGACATAAGTTTGTACCTAATTGCGGGGCAATTTCCAAGTTGAATTTTTATTTTTCATTTATATTTTGATATACCTCTTCATGAAGGTAAAAATACCTATATTTATATTGAAAGACACAAGTTACCAATGTTCTATACTTAAGGAAGGTAGTATAATACTAGTAGCAGGCCGCGATTTGACTCGCGAAACTCTGCTCTTATTTATCGTATGGTATACAGCCGCAGTAACTGGGCTAATTAATGTTTAAAAAGTCTAAATATGTCTAGCAGCCCCTG
Source organism: Eumaeus atala (assembly GCA_017140195.1). Lineage (NCBI taxonomy): Eukaryota > Metazoa > Arthropoda > Insecta > Lepidoptera > Lycaenidae > Eumaeus > Eumaeus atala. Next base: position 583,849 of record JAFELO010002000.1, read on the forward strand.
GGATTATCACGCTCAAACAAACAAACAATAAACCTTTTAGCTTTATTATGCTAGTATAGATATAAATTACACACATACAAAAATCGAAACGAAGGAACTTTAAGAATAATATAACACGTTACGTATAATATTTTCTTTTGCTAAATTCGCATTTCTGTCGGTTACAATAAACTGCCTACCTTCTCGTCATAAACATTCCGAGGCACTTGGCATACTCTACGTGCTTTACTTATTCTCTAATATTTGTTTGTTACTTGGATGCTTATTACACTTGGCATAAGTTTTAAACTATTTAGTATTTGGTTTTAGTAGTCTGAATTTGTGTAATTAAAATTAAGACATTTAGCATTTTTTCAAAGTTGCTATAAAAAAAGTGTACATTTCCACAATGTAGAGTATTCTCTATTACTCTCAGAGCCGCTATCATAGATATATAGAATTAAGTAGCTAATTCGATTTCATAACTACCACATGCTCAAATACTTCAGAAGCTATGAAATTGAAATTTTTGTGCTGGTTAAGTTCTTGTTAGGCTAACCAAGACTTTAACATAACATCTACCGACACTTTAATATCTTAACATAACAGGTTACCATAACTTTTGATTCGACACTACAAGGTTTTTATCTGACACAAATGAAAATATTCTAATTTATGTACTTCAGGAATTTGTTAATAGAAGCAATGATAAATTCATTATATTATATCTATTACACGACGGTGGAGAGGTTAACTTAAATTTACATTTTTGATTACAGACCGTTTAAGGCGTGAGCTCACCTATGTGTCTATGTATCTATGTGTCTATGTATCTATGTGTCTATGTGTCTATGTGTCTATGTATCTATGTATCTATGTATCTATGTGTCTATGTATCTATGTGTCTATGTATCTATGTGTCTATG
>JAFELO010002000.1:585757-597332 GCA_017140195.1 Eumaeus atala
CCCCCCCCCCAATGGGCCACCGGCTACTCCCAAATCACACGAAACGCGACACCGTTGGAGTCACTTTACGGCGGTATCAATCAAGTGAGCGAGAGGTACCTCCCCGGTCGTGTCGGCCCAATTCCTTCGGATGCATGGCAATACCTCCCCGTATGACGCATGGCACTACCTCTTTCTGAAACAGCGTGCTGTTGCGCCAGCGGTACAGCGAGTACTGTCTGTTCCACGGAATTAAAAATTTTTAATTCTTCCTTTTCTTTTTTTGTAAATTGTATTTTTTCTATGTGGAAATAAATAAATGGTAGATGAGGAAATTGTAAATTTGTACATGAAAATTGTCTGCGGGCGTAGCTGAATATAGGCTCCTCTTCCTATATCTATGTACTATCTGGTCCTAATGGCTCTTTTTATTTACTAGTAATTACCTAAACTTCCCGGGGGTCCTATTGTGTGAAATATAATTAGTAGATGTTAGGTTTTCATGTTAGACGTGTGATTTCTAATTCGTGTATTATTTTTACACGTGTGAGTATTTTTTACATCATTGTAAAAGCAAATTTATAATTATGCCAGCAATAATTATAACTTTGCTTTTACAATTCTTATTCTAATATGCAGAAATCAATTTGCATAACTATCTAGTCTCCTAGCTGTTTTACCTGCTGCTTTAAAAAGAGGGTAATGTGCTATACAGTATGTATGTGTGTATATGTCGTAGTCGTATTGTACAGAACGCCGTATATCATTACGGCTAGCCATTTTCAAAAACGGGGTCGCTTTGTTTTGTGGCGCGGCAACGATTAGCCGGATTGTCATTGCGAGACGTTCTTAAATATGGCGGTTAACGTTTAGCCTCATTGAATATCTTGATTTGATACAGTGATACTGTTCGATACTATTATGAATTGGCCGTGATTTGGGTGCAAATAAAAAATAATCTACCCGAAGCCTCCTGAGGACATAATAACGGGCATAGTTTTTTATTTCTCTGTATTCGGCGATCGAACAACAATGGTGTTGAAAATTAGGAACTAAAAAGTGTCAGGGGCGGATAATGATCCACTTTAGTTCAATCGGGCTAGCTTTACCGAATAACGTATAACACCGAACACTTTATGGCGGAATTTCACTCAGCCGTATTCAATCCGGCTAATCGCTATTTTTGGATATGGCTAGCCGTAATGTTATACGGCGATTTAGGCAATTCGGCTGCGAGATATACATATAGATCTCTACAACACCAACGCCTCTACGAATTCTAATGTTTTAAGCGGAGGTGAGTATTGTTTTTCAATTTAACATTGTGAGAAATTATTCTGTTCTACATCATCAGTGTAACTTGGATATTTAAGATTATCTCCCTAGTTTGTTAATTTGTGTAGTTTTCTAGATGGTATCTTCATCAACAAATTATAGTCGTATATGTACTGCGCAGTTAGTCAGAGGTAGAGATGGTGGTCTTAGCCGAAATGCACTCAAGAAAACCATTTGACATACATAATATATTGCGTAAGCGTCTGTATAAGCTAATAACTGCATACCCAGATTTCTAAAAAGATACAGTAGGTATTTCTAAAAAGCTTATATGGACCTTGTTGTGGCTGATAAAAGTTGGACCAAATTACACACGTATGCCTAATCTCATCAGAATCGGTTCAGTGGTTTCGCTGTCCATCGCGAACAAACACCGTGATATGAGATTTTATATAAAGATTAGCCTACAATTATTCATGTGAACTTTTCACTATACTTAATGTGTTACTATAGAAAACAGGTTATTATTATTATAATTTAGGTATCCGTCAGTTTTATGTTAGCGAAGGATACACACGAATTTCCCAGCTCGATTAGCCTGCAGTGAAGCAATAACCTGAAACTTTAATGTTATTTACACATGCGTTTTAGAAGGCGATTATGTTTTATTAGCATGTTACGCGATATCGCAAATGGTGAAATGAATTCGTTGATTCTTTTTGTTTTAAGCGCTTCGTGGTGGTCCCAAGTTGTCCAGGATATGGTGGTGAGACTTCGAACCCGTGAGAAAACCACAAAGCTCCACAATTAGCATATCTTAGCGTATCTGTAATCTTAGAGTATTGCGAAATAACTTATATGTCCATAATCCCATTTTTGCCCATTCATTACGAGACAATACATGCACATAAAAATCGGCTATTATTTTTACGAACTTCAGCCATAAATGCGCAGAAATAAAGAGGAGAAAATAATATATTTATAAATAGTTATCATCAAACAACTGTCAACGGAGGTAATATACACCTAGATACTGTTGATCGTAAAAAATATTTGAAAACATCTCACAGCTTTTTCGTTATCATTCACAAAATTATAACTTGTATAAACGTGAAGGTTTCATTGGCGACACCCAAAATCCATATTACCTTATTAACCGATTTTCTACTTCTTAGTTATTAGCACTTACTCTGTATTTAACCAGAGCAGGATTCGTTTTTGTACGGAATGTAATAAATATTATTACAATTCCTTGAAATAATGATCATTATTACTACATTTGCAAAGAATAATGATAATTATTATTACATTTCTATGGAGCAATGATAATTACATTGCATTTCTATCGATCAATGACGATTATTATTGTAATTTTGTCCATATGAATCGGTTTAAGGTGGGCATGGAAAAAAAAGACAAATAGAATCGTGTGAAACAACAATCGAGCAATCGAGCGTAACAACCGCGTGACGCCTTACTACGCTTACATGGCTTACTTTTATCATAGTTATCCTCATAATAATGTGAGTTTCAAATACTACCTCTCTATATGACAGTCCTTTTGTGGACAGTTCTTGTGAACAAATCAAATGAGACATTTTGTTTTCTGCTGTGGTAGTTGTTTTGGCGGTAAAATTTGTGCAGTGAGTTGTCACTATGTTGTGTGGACGTTTTGAAAATTCAACTACTGTTCTTTGTGCGTGCAGACTGTAGACTTCTGGACTTGTGCCACACAAGGTGAGCTCTTCACGGGCTGCGGATTTCAACATCTATGTTAAGCTGGCTAGTCAAACGGTACAGGGGAAAACGACCCTTGCCCCGTGCACAAAAGCGCCTCATCCCCCTGATATTTAGTCTTCTCTTCTTATAAAAGGGGTGTAAAGAGTAGCCCAACCACTGTTTAATTGGTTCCTTCCAAGGCCAGGTCACTGCCAGGACAAAGCTTGAAACCATGGTGGGGCTAGCTGTAGGTTGTTGTTTAGTCGCCATTTATAATTACCAGTCGTCACGATATTTAATATTTACAATCAAATACTTAAAATTATACATTACATAGCGATTGCATAATTCATTTTGTTAGTTTGCAATTTATTAACATTATTATTAACAGCAGATTTATTCACTAATTCAGGAATTTTATACGACATTATTAGACATTCTAATTTTCTGTACGAAAGAAGAAAAAAATGTTTACTTACCACTTTCATTCCATTGTTATTGTTTGTAATATTGTATTTTCTGTTTCTGTCGCTTGGCTCTTAAAACTTTTTATTTTCCTATTGCACTACAGGCTAACAGGTAATTCTGTGAATAAATAATTAAACAGTATTGCATCCTTACAACTTGTGTCCCCTTTGTTGGAATTCCTTGTACACTTCTTTAATAGCCTCTCTGGTGTTGTGCTCAAATGGCGACCAAAACGTGCTCGGTCGGGGGTACGAATCCTAAAAGTTCACTTCATAGTACCACATTTATATGTAAATTTCGTTTTTTTGTGATTATGGTACAGGTATTTGTTATGAAAGAGACAGAAAATAAACAATATATATTTTTTTTATTGAATAGGGGGAAACGGGGCCTTTTTACGACTACCGACGCCCATGAACGTCCACATAATTACTATGCCGATGCATTGCTCTCCTTCTTCCCCACCTCCCAATGTGCCACCGGCTACTCATATACCGCATGAAACTCAACACTGTAGATGCCACTTTACGGCGCTTTACTTTTTTACGACCGGGAACGTACCTCTCAAGGCAACAAGATCAAGGTGGAAATTACAATTTACACCCTACTAATAAGTTCCAATCAGCAAAAATCCTGTATGGATTTGGATGAAAAATTGGCAGTAGTAATTTACTTAAAAAATATCCCGAAAGAAAAAAGCTTATAAAATAGTGGAGCACAATCAGTACCTAGTAAAGGATTTAAAATAGATCATTTGACAAGAAAAAGCTGTAGAGAGTAAACTATGTAACATGCCTGGCAATTTCTAAGGTTAAATTAAGCGGTGAGACCGTATAGTGGGGAGGATCTTCCTTTGTGATTATTAAAATTTGGTGACCCGTTAGAAGGGAGGAGGAAAGGAGGACAGCGCGCTTGTATAGCAATATTATGGATGTTTATGGTAATTCTCAAAAGACTCCGATTAGTAATTTGTCCTCCAATAAAAAAATAAAAAACATTAATGACTATCATAATTGTTTTAAATGACAATATATACTTTCTCAATTATGGCAATTGTCTGAGTATTTCGTGTAATCTAGCTAGGTATAGCTAGGTATAGCTAGGTATAGCTAGGTATAGCTGGGTATAGCTAGGTATAGCTGGGTATAGCTAGGTATAGCTAGGTATAGCGAGGTATAGCTAGGTATAGCTGGGTATAGCTAGGTATAGCTAGGTATAGCTAGGTATAGCTAGGTATAGCTGGGTATAGCTAGGTATAGCTGGGTATAGCTAGGTATAGCTGGGTATAGCTAGGTATAGCTAGGTATACCTAGGTATAGCTAGGTATAGCTAGGTATAGCTGGGTATAGCTGGGTATAGCTAGGTATAGCTAGGTATAGCTGGGTATAGCTAGGTATAGCTAGGTATAGCTGGGTTAATTCTGAATTCATCTGCCAGATGATCATTTCCACGTTTAGAAACATCTTCAAAGCGAAAAATGTGAGCTATTTTGCCAATAGGACTTAGTCTACCATTTCCTTAGCAGGAAGATGAAAGAGCAAAAAATATTTACGTGTATAATTTGGAATTAAAAAAAAATATGGATTCTAGATCTCTCCTCGTATAGGACAGTAGCTGTGGGAGTGAATTTCTAGGCATAGCCTTGGAAATTATTGCAGTAGGAATGAGCTGTCCATTCATTATTTTTATAAAAGTAGTTCATAAAGAATAAAGTAAAGTATTCGCACCCAATTCCTTTACTTGTTGTTTTATTAGACAAAGCGAGATAGTAACTAATATAATTAGTAAATATAAACATTTGTATTATAAAACGTATCCCATTTCACATCTAATATATAAATATATAATATTAATATTTTTTTGTAATTTGAATGAGCTAAAATCATTCATCAGTCGATGTAGTAAACTGAATGTTAGTAATTAAAAATGGAGGTCTTTAGAATAAAAATGTTTAAGTTTTATAACAAATGGGCACCTAAAGTATGGTAAAGGGTAACCTACGATATTGAAATTAGGCCCATTATACAACAATAGGCACATCTTACAACAGTAGGTACTTCTTTAATTTATTTTAGGATTATACTCTAAATTTATAAAGACATGGTCAATCTGCAAGTATTGAAATGTGTCCTGCTTTCGTAGAAACGCTATACTCGGGTGTGGGAAGGCAGGCCTATTTTCAATATCGTACCTTTACTAATATACTTTAGGTACCCATTCGTTATAAAACTCTAACATTTTTATTCTAAAAACCTTCATTATGAAATACTGACATTTAGTTCACTACATCGACGTTCGTATTTCTTTGGTGACGTGCGGTGTTAGCGGCCGAACTTCTATTACGCCAGTTTTCCTTAGGATATTTGGCAGCGCTTCTTTGCGGCTTTGGTATGCATTTCAGCTTGTGTACCTAAGGGCGCCAGCCCAACATTTGTTTCGCTTATGAAGACAATGTATTCGTAGGCCCCTGAGTGGAAGCACAGCAAGATACAACTGTTGAGTGAATGTTAAATACTAAGCTCAGAGTCTAGACTGTAGAAGTCCAACTTAATCATCTACAAATCTTATAAAACTATGTTTTTGCATTTCGACAATAAATTCTGAGCTTACAAATCGTAGACTTCACCAAAATATAAGAATATTTTTAAAGTAAAATTCGAGCGTTATGTTGTTAGTCAATGTTTCTTATTATTCTTTGAACATAGATAATAGAATATGTTTTTTATGCATTAGACATGTGCCAGGAACCGCGCGTATGTTAATGAACTATTATTTTTATAGTATGATGCGGCAAACTAGCGGTTGGGGGTATTTGGTGACTACTAACGCCCATTAATGTCCGCACATGCTTATGTATTGCCTTCTTTTACCCCACCCTCCAACGCAAACCTCACGAAGCCATAATTATTTGTAGGTTTTAAGATTATTTTAAGGTGAACTTAGAGCGGTATCATGTGCGATTACTCGGTCATGCCGGCCTAATTCAGCTGCAATGTAGCATGACGGTACCCACTTACAAATGTGTGCTATAAAAATAAACTTATGATAATCGCGAGCGGACAGACATAGCAACATACGAAGAATTACATTATTCCGTAATAAAAAAACTTGGAATTTCATTAAAAAAATAAAATAATATATTCCGTAATCAGTGGACCAGAGCGAAATATTTTATGTTTTCTCTTTTTATTTTCTTGTTTAATTTTGCACGCTAAATTCGTTGTTACTCATTTAATAACGTTAAACTAACACTAAGTAAAAAATTCTTATTTATTTTCTGCACTAAAATGTATATTAAGTTTTACTGATATAATAAAAACGTGTTAAGTGGGAGTTAAAAAAAATAATACTCTATTGTAAAAAAAAAAACATTTTCATTGGAAGTGTATTCTAGATTAAAAAGACAAATGAAAATATTTTGCGCCGTTGCATACTGTTACAGTTTTGATTGAAGCTATAACAGGTCAAATATCTATTACCCAAATTTAAAATCTTATTACAAAAATTTAACACCTCAACAACTTGGCTTCTTAAGTGCAGTGCGGCTTAGTCGCGATAGTTTGAATAAACAAGATTTTTATAAATTCAAGTATATAAAATTTTTGATGGAACAGAAGTTTATAGGGAAGGACTGAGGCTACTTTTTATTCCTATAATTTGCACCGTTATTATGTTCATCGTTCACTAGCAAAGCCGGGACGGTTCCTAAGGTTTAAATAAATCTAAATATTAAAATGCTTAATTTGGCCCTAAGTGTAGATATGTAAATGATTATTTGTTGTGTCTCAATATAATCTGCATAATATATTTACAAAAGGTACGTTATCTAAGTAACACCAATGTTATTGGAACATTGTATAGAATACTCGTATACTTAGTTTTGGTTTTATCGCTTTGCTAGGGGGCAAAAGTGAAGTCGAAGCCTTTTGACGGCTACGTACGACCGTAGTCGTCCACGTTTTTCACATAAAAAAGTGTATTTACATACGAAAATACAAAAATATAGACGGGCTAGCGATCAGGTCTCGGCTTTGCTCATGTATAAGTGGGGACGCATTGTAAACTTAACAATTTATACAACTTTTCTCTGGCATCGCTCTACCCGAGGATGAAGACCGCATGAAAATCCTTTCAGTATGTTTTGAGAAAAATATACAGACAGATTGGGCACACAGTTTTATATTATGTATAGACGTATATGTGCGTAGGTATTCATGAAAATGCTCCGAAAATAACACATATACACTAAACTTTGGTACATAAACAGCTAGACTTTGAAGCCGGTTACTAAAGTCCTACCGTTAAGCTATCTACAGCCAGCAATACGTCACGAGGTACTGCACTACAATTGTGTGTTAATTCTAATGTAACAATATCGGATTCAATCCTTTATTTCAATCACGAATAACTACTATTGTAAGGCTCGAGACTTTCTGAGATCTATAATGTGAAGCTGAAAAGTTTGTATGTTTGAACGCGCTAGTCTCGGGAGCGATCGGCCCGAATTAAAAACAAATATTTTTGTGTGGAATAGTCCATTTATCGAGGAAGGCTGTATGCTATATACAATGATGCTACGACTAATAGGGCCGAAATATCTATATGCTGGCTCATACTAATACAACATAAAATATCTATATGCTGGCTCATACTAATACAACATAAAATATCTATATGCTGGCTCATACTAATACAACATAAAATTTCCAGTTATATTTTGTTTAATAACAAGCCGACCCGCGTGATCTTTGTGACTAACCTAGCGATATAGTAATAGAAAATAAGTATTAACTGAAGTTACTTCCTTTAATAATAATAACATCTGCGGACTTATCACACCACGTTAGCCTAATCCTGTGGTAAGTACCGTAAGGACTTTTGTTAATATATTAAATATTTTTATAAATTTGAGAAATTTTATATATTTAAGATTTCTATTATAGAAGTACACACAACAAATATATAAAAATCCATGACCTAGGCGGGTTTTCAACCCGCGACCTTTGGTGTACCACGCGGACCAACCACCACGTTACTAACTGGGCCAGCCGGTCATCAAACTTCCAGTTAATGCATTTTTTATGCGATAAGGTGTTGGTATCTAGTGGTAACGAACGATCCGATATTTAGTGATTTCCACCTTCCACATAATGGTAGTTTTTATTATTTAAAATGGTCAAAGTATCTCCAGTAATTTTGAAGGTTATAATGTGACATGTAAATAAAATACTTTTCTATTTGCATGTCAATACATTATATAGTTTTTCGATAGTAGTGGTGTTAACACACTAGGATCTAGGAGTCCTAAAACGTGGATAGACCTAGTGATGTGTCATAATCACCATCATCATTATCAGCCCTTATCGGTCCACTGCGAGACATAGGCCTCTTTCAATGAACGCCAAGACAGCCGATGTCCTGCTACTCGCATCCATCCCTGACCGGTTACTGCACGGAGATCGTCTGCCCACCTGGTGAACGGTCGACCAACATTTCGTTTTCCTAAACACGGCCTCCACTCCAGTACTTTACTGGCCCATCTGCCATTTGTTCTTCTGAATGTGTGTGACCAGCCCATTGCCACTTCAGCGAACCTGCCTTTAATCCTCTGCCTCTTTTCTTCTCAGTGATGTGTACTTTTAAGTAAATTTACTATCCAATTAATATTCTAGTCCTATTAATATTACAAATGTGTATTGTTTTCATTTTATACATCTGTTTGTGTAAAAGCGAAATACCACGGGCTATTAGTATTCTATACACCCGTTGCCTAGAATTTCTATTAAGTACGAGTCCTTACGGAACCTACTGTAACTTGAGGGCTAGGCTAGGGGGCCTACGTCGGAGGGGGCTGATCTGATTGTTGATCCCTGTTGGAGGAGTGTGATCCCTCCCCACCATGGTTCAAGTCTTGTCTTGGCGTTGGGGCCTGGATGCCTGGGCTGAACATAGCCCAGGATACTAGGCCGATTGAACCGAGGGGGATCTTTGCACCCCTCCTATAAGAAGAGGGGGCTTAAATATCGTGAGGAGAAATCGCTCTCGGTACCCCTTTTATAAGAAGAGGGAATCTAAGAGCAACAAGAGGAGGCGTTTTCGCGCACGGGGCAAGGGGCGAGGATGGGAACCTCACCCCATTGCACTGTCCCGAAGTCGGTGGGGTTGTCCAGTAGTGCGAGGAAACCAATTCTGTAGAAGAGGTGGAGCAACTATATCCTATTAATCGCCATAAAGATTATTATACAATATGCAATATATACCATAAAATTAAAAATAATAATTATTATAATAATATTACTATATAAAAGTGATTGTTACGTGAAAATATTATTCTTTACTGTTATATTTTATAATTTAGTCACTGAAGTAGTAGTGCAACTTGCGCATAGCTACAGTGATACGCAACGCCATCTGTCGCCGAGTAGCGACCCTACTCTACGGTTCCTACACAGAAGTTAAATACCATTCAAACCATTTCTTGAACATTATCAATTAAATAAATTTACGAGTTTCATTCGTGACGTTAACGATGACATCGGTAATGTAATATTTATTTAACGCAATATTTGTGTGTGATGATGAAATTTGACGCGCATCGCGTGGATTTAATGTTTTTTTTAATGATTTATACGTGGCCTAGTGTGAGTAGTGACCGGAAGCTTTGATGTTTAAATGAGATTTGTACGAGTCGAGGTAATTTGGAAATGGCGGCAACATGAAGAGAACATTCGATTTACGCGCCCATTTATTTTGTAATACGTGAAAATTTTATTGTGTAGTAAAATAAATTAGCCTAAAAAAATGTGGAAATATCTAAAGATTTTTAATGTTTTACTTTTGCAGATAAAAAGTTATCAATTGACAATATACGTTTAATAAGCGAATGGGATGTATGGCTACTAAGTATCTATATTTTAAGCTTTTGACATTCCCGTGTCCGATTGTAGCAATTTTTTATACCTAAAAGAGATTGCAATAGTCTATTGACATGCCAAGTGACATATATTTTTTTTAAATATTAACACCGTCTTTATACTAACACCAATTTCATGTTTTTTTTAGTTTAATGAAAAAGAAATCTATGTTTTCGTGCACGACTTGATAAAGAACTAATTTGACATAAGCAAATTCTGACAGCACGTAGATAAGCATTATATTTTTTTCTAAGTAATATATGTTTAATAAAACATGACGTGACGTAGATTAGTTTCAACGTAACCACGTAATTATATAAACTTTAATTGCTACTAAGAACAATTATTTATCTCACCGTTGCATCTCGAATTACGTTAATAAAACTATCATTGATGCTGCTTGTTTCATGTAATCATTATCAGCCCCTGTCTACAAACTAATCAATGATTTATATAAATATCAGTACAGTCGTAATTTTGTTACCTTCCTTTTGTTGACGCGAAGAAGCGCATTTAAGCGCCTTCACCGGCACTAGGCGTGTGGGGCTCGCGGCCATTTATATTGCCGAATAACTATAAAAGCCACCGCGAGTGCCATCAGTGCCGCCTTTTGTGAGGCGCTCCAAATCAACAAATCATCAGGGCACCTCGACGGCTAGTATGTCCCCTAACGGACTGACGCCTCCTCCGCAGCAGGGTTGCCACATACCACAGGACAACCCCAAATTTGGGACAGTGCAATGGGTTGAGATGATGCGGTCCCCTCCTCGCTCCTTGCCCCGTGCGCAACCACCACGACAAGGCTTAAACCGGGCTGGGGATCATTTTGTAACCTACTCTAATACATGTTGATATGAAGCTGTATTGGGCTTCTCCTCCCTATCACAGCATAAGTTCAAGTCTCAAAGGACTACTCAAGTGTGTAGGGTAGCAAAATGGCGAGGCTGCTGGTTACAGGACGATCTTAACATTTGTTGGTTTATGTTCTTCATGTTGGCAGAGAGTGGAAGCCCTCGGATGAACCTGCTACAATCCGCTGACGTTGCAGTTCCTCCACTGCCACTCTCTCTCGGGTTCCACTATTCCGATGACCAATACTAATGGCGCCATGCCACTAAATCAGAAGCACATGCGTCTTAACCTGAGTAAGAGGGCTGGTAAGAGGTGCCACGCTGCATTGTTGCCGAATTAGGGCGGCATGAACTGGGAGGTAACGTATG
>JAFELO010002000.1:605113-633484 GCA_017140195.1 Eumaeus atala
GGGGGGGGGGGTGTTTGCATTACAACAACTTCATCGATCATAGAAAGGATTTTGCAGAATGTATGAGCGTTTCAAACTTAGAAATTTGCTTGTGTACTTCACAAAGTTCTGACTCTAAAATATGTACATGTTTTAAGGTTGACTTGTACTCAATAGAGCAGTTGTCAAACTTATCTACTAATGATTGCAACCTGTTATATTCTACGTTATGAAGATGCATAGATGACAATTGCAATTTAAAGCTTATCATTATTTTTCAATGTGTTTAAAAGTGATATCATGCCATGGGCATCGGTAGTAACAAAAGGCACCGTATCCTCGTTTGCCCCATTGTGCTATAAAAAAGACGTAAGAAGCCGCTGCCGCCCTAGTCCACCCAGGACCCATCCGCCGCTTGTCCCGTTTCCACGCCCTTCCTGGAACTCCATGATCCAACGCAATCCCAGATTACCGCACAAATTGTATTTCCGATAAAGAAGTGCTAAACATACACACGTATAGATTCGTCATGATCATCGTAATTATAATCGTCAGCTGAAATATTATAAAAGAGGGACAATGTTTAAGAGGACTAAAGAGGACTTACCCACCTCCACCCATCCTCTCGGTATTTCGTAGCGAATCATGGGAGTTGCACGGGAGCCTGACGCCACAAAGAAGGAAGTTGTCATCGGACTCGCCAGTCCTGATTATCTCGATGCAGCTACGTTACCTATCCTTCCTCTTTGCGTGCCATGTATGCGCAAATGTCCTCGATTGCCTAAAACTCTGTTCCGTTGCGACCAAATCCTGATGATAGACTGGGCACACTGTCGCCCTTTGTATGCCATCCCACATGATGTCCCGCTCGTTCTTGTACAAGTCACATTCCCATGGTATCTGGTTTCCGCAGGCCACATAACGCCATCCTGTGCAGGCGACCTCTAAAGCACCCGTGCCCTGTTATTATCTGTGAAATAACGTACTCAGATCCCACCTATTGATATGCTAGACTCGTAGTAACTTCTGAAAAGAAGATGTACAGCTCCTTCCCATCAGCACACGCGGCCCGGCGTGACTGCCAGCAGTCAAAGCTTTTGATGACAACGTACCCCCATAAACATCAACACAACTAGTAGCTATGAAGATGCGTTGTCCCCTTCTCTCCTCCCCGTCATCCCGTTTCCTCCAAATCAGTAGATTACGCGTGAAAGAATGAAAACATGCAAACACTCGCATTTTAGTATTTACTAGTGCTTCACCCCGGTTTCGCCCTCATAAAACACAAGGTAACCCAATAATATACACTGAAGCCATCCTCGGGAATATTTCTATCGCCTGGCGGAAACGGCACGAAAATCCGTTATGCATGTTTTGAGGAAATCCTTCGCATACAGATAGACAGTTTCTGGGGACTTTGTTTTATAATACGTGTAGGCTGTGCCTATTAATATGGCTCATACATCCCTAAAACTCTCGCAACTATTTCGCAGCTCATAAATTGAACCAACTCAAAACATAGACATATTGTAAAAAAACTATTACGCAGTATGGGGCGAAAACAAAACTCCTAAGCGTCTCAAACTTTACGAGACCAGTAGAGGCACTTGTAGTATATCCAGACAATATGATCTATATAAATGATCGTATTATAGTGCACTAGTACTAGTACACTCCCTGTTCCGTAATTCTCCTATTCCGATGGGAAGACAATCCGACGCAATCAGAGAGAAATCAGGCGCAGGACCGACGGCTTAATGTGCTCAGCACGTTAAGCTCCGTGTGTAACGCCGCCAACTGCTTGACTCCGGCTGTTATTAGAAATAAAAAAAAAAACCAATAACTCTTTGGTCCGACCCGGGGCTCGAACCCAGGACCTCCCGACTGCTGTTGAATATGCTTACCACTATACCACGAGGCAGTTAGTCTCGATAAATGAGCTATCTAACAGTGAAACATTTTTTTCAAATCGGAACATTTGTTCCTCAAATCTCAATACGCAATTTGTAGATGTGTGACATGAAGTGAAATGACAAACATGTAAAAGTTATAACAATTGTTTCATATGAATAAAATCCTTTTTGGGGACTACTACCGAAACGATTTAAGACCATAGAGATAATATAGTTAGAGGAGAGGTGCTATAGACAGTTAAATGATGGTGAGTGGTCATCTTGGTTAAAAGAGAATGAACATTAGAACACTATCTATCTATCCCTGTCTATGTAATCTCGCATTGCGTAAAGAGAAATAGAGTGAGAGAGCTGCATCTGCCGTCTCTTTTTACTTACACGGACGCTTTTTAGTATTTCCTTCTCTATCTATCTCTATATTTAAGGCATACGGTATGAAAAATATATACACAGTTATAACACGTTCGAATTCATAAGATAAGAGCCTAAATTTGTAGAACTAAAATAACTCGATTTTAGAGAGCTCTAACTTAAATATCAAGAATACGGCTTTTTGATGCAACTAGTGTGGGGAGGGGGACCGCTTCCCCCTTTTCGCAAACAAAAATTTTTACTATATGGTACCCCCCCCCATTCAACCCGGTGCAAATCTTCCCATCTGCGGGAAAAGATCTGTCCCCTTATGATCTCCCTAAACCTGAAGACACAAAAGTCTTCGTACTCATTCGAAATGTTGAGGCTGGACAAGCGCCGCCAACCAGTAGTAGGTCCCTCCGAAAATATATATATATATATATATACACGACCGGGGAGGTACATCCCACTGCGACAGCTATGTTGTCGCGTTTGGCATGGTCTGTGAGTAGCCTGTGGCTCATAGAAGGAAAGGAGGGCAACGCACGCATACGCGGTAGTCTCCAAATTCTTAGGGCCATCGTTTGCTCCCCTGTACTAAAAGAACAAGATTTAGTATGATCTGGTCTTGTCTAAAACCCATAGAATTGTCCAATAAATCTATTAGAGATATTCCATTAAAACAACATAAACAGTCGTTAAAATGTCTGTCTGCAGATGAGGAACCAGTTCTATCAGATAAGGAACCAGTTCTATCAATAAACGCAACAACGTCAAGCGTGTGAAGTGTCTACGTATCATTTTCTTTCTCGTATCTTGTTCTTCATTGAATTGATCTAATATATTTCCACTTTATGACTCTCATATGAATGTTGGTCTTTCTCGCTTGGGTTCCATGCGAAGAGTGTAAAAACCTTGCCTCAACCGTTAATCGCAGTCTAAATAAATAACAATATGTGCAGCATATATAACAATATACTATTTACCTTAATTTATTGAGAGGTAGTGCCATGCTGCCTGTGCAACTGCTTCTATAAGCAGAACTGCGCCGGCACGACCGGGGAGGTACACTCGCTCACATGACACCGCCGTAGAGAGGAAATGTGGGAAACACATGAGAATAAAGCGGATGCCTATGGGCGTCGGCTTCGATTCCCCGCTTCAATTTCTCGTTTGTCCGTCTTATACTATTAAAAAACGAAAAAAAGCGCGGTAAAAGTCACGCACGCTCGCTCTTACACGCGATTGCACGTACATTTTTTTCACTTTAAATCAGTTTAAAAGAACTATACGGAACACTTCTGCCTCCTCATTAATTCGGACTTGGCCAAACTCAAATATTTGTCATTGACATAGCCGGATTTCGTTTTTTTCTTTGTATCAGTCAAACTAATCACCAGCTGTAATATATTTGACACTCTAAGAACACATTTCAGATAAAAGATAACAAAAGGGGACGAATAAGTAATTACTTTCTATGTCTTGTATTACTTTTAATTGATATTTACAGAACATGGGGGCCCCATTAAACACATAATATTATTAACATAAAATTCTCATGTCGCAATGTTAGTTACCTTACTCCTCTAAAACGGCTTTACCGATTTTCACCTGTTGTAGATTATATGCATATACAGTAGGTCTGACAATCGGCTATCTATTTTGCATACCCCTAAATGATAAGCGTTGTTCGCCCATCCTGGCAAAAGAACATTTGCCGGGTCAGCTAGTAAACACATAAACAATAATGAAGTATATTTAGATACAGTAAATGCTGAGATCGTGATATGTGACACTCGGTTTCCTCTCCTTGCGCTGTCGTAAGTGACGTGAATATGTCACGTGTTATAGCCCAATTGATTGCCACGCCCGAGGTACATCTCGCTCACATGATACCACCGCGAAGTGGCAACTACGCTGTCGCGTATCGATGCAGTTTGCAGTAGTTCTTATGTGTAGCCTCAAATTATTAAACTATTGCTTTTAACTAAGCTACCATGAATTTGTAGATATCCATCGGGTTATAAATTATACAAGCAAATTAACACGCCATTAAAACTGAGTAAAAGTATTCGCGAATTATATTGAGCCAATTATTTTAGGTAGAGGTTGAGATGTCTAATTAACAAGAGCCCGTGGTCGTATATTATTATCTGGGACTATAAAATACTAGGACATTTCTCATGTCGACATCTTTTACCGACGGGATGCTGACATTTATTTTGCAAGAGCACGCTCCCTACTATTCGCTTTCGCCACGATTAGATATACGCAAAATATTTAAGACGAAATTTATGAGTCGTTATTCTTTCAATTTACATCCTAGTTGTAATAATAATGTCTTCCTACGCGAATTCTAGCCCAGGCGGCCATCTCTATAGAGACCAGCGAACTGCGCAGGACATATAATAATATTGCACAAGTGTGCGCGCAGGCCACAAGTGCACTCCATGTTCCCTCATTGAATGAAACTCATTCTTCTGTTACGATGGGTCGGCAATCCGACATAACCGTAAAGAAGAAATAGGCGTATAACCGACTTAACGTGTTTTCCGATGCACGGGGGTGTAATACCGCCAACTTCCCAACTGCGGACTGAAATATATTGAAAAATCCCAATAACACTTTGGTCCGACCCGGGGCCTGGTCAGCCGTGATCACGGGTGGACCATGTTAGTCGAACATGTTTACAACTTGACCACGAGGCAGAATTGCTACTTCCATGCATATTATAATCAAAGACCCCAAAAGTTGTCTGCATGTATGTATTACTGTTTGAACAAGGTTTTAATGTATAATTTGCTAAGGTAACAATCGGGCCCATGTTATTTGCGGGCGAAGCTTGAGTGGGTAGCTAGTATATTAAAGTAATTTATGCATTTTGATCTCTTAAACATAAAAATTGTTATTGCAACAGTAAACTAATTTTTACAAAAAAAATCGAACCGACTTCAAAAATAACAAACAATGCATGGAAACGATGAAAATGAATTGACTTGTTTTTTTTTTTAATTTAATGTTTATAAAACAAAATACACAATCCGTTTTTAGGGTCATGTTACGCCAGAGCGTATCGGGTTTGTTAATGTCAATTTTTTTCTATCAATTAAGTTCGGAAAATTACACATGTTCGAAGTCGGCTCCTGTCACATCACGTGCGACAGGAAATACAATTGCCACCGTCTACTCTGCCCCACATGCAGGAAAGAAAAACTGCAATATTTGACAGATTTAAATTTTAAGAAGGCCGTCACAAAGTTTTAGAACCGCTGCACTAGTCTGTTCCAGTTCCTCTCACTCAGCCGGCAGGTCTCAAGTGCTGCGCTCACGAGGCGCCCACCCGCAGCCCGCAACATGCCACACATCCCCACAATTTCCTACAAAAAACAACCGCCTCAGTATTTGTTATGATGTCATAAAAACATATTTCACGATCCTCTGATTTGGACCTGTTTTAATGCAAACTCGACAGTAACTGGGTATTTTAGTTTAATATCTTATAATGGGACAACTGAGAAATCGGAGCCTTTTGATAACTACCGAAATCCTATAAACATCTGCATAAAGACTAATGCCGATGCGCTGCCTACCTTTCCTCCTCCCTTCTAATAGGCCACCGGCTACTCACAAAACACACCAAACGCGACAACGGGATACCACTGTCCGGCCGCAGCGGTACGATGCTAGCGAGGTGTAATATTCTCCGGTCGTCCCAATCCTATTCCACTGCAATACAGCATGGCACTACCTCTTTGTGCCTTTCGTTGTCCCGATTTCTCGTCTGCCCCCTATACAAAAAAGGTACGAACGGAGAGATACCTCTCTTCCACACGATACCAGCGACAAGTGACAGTTGTGCCACCGCATCTACATATGTGGATGTTTTTTGGACGCTAGTAGCTAGCCCCCTGCTCTTTTGTCTTATGCTCATCCTATGCTATAAACAAAATAGTCTATTTCTTACAAAATAGTTGTAGTCTAGGCATAAAACACACTGAGGTAAACTAATACACGAATAATACCCAGAATGGTCATCATGCTGGGTTGCCACCGTTTAGTCAAAGTAGTGATTCCCATGTCCTGGCGAGCCGAGCTCGAAAAACCCAAAGCCTTTAATGACGCCATCACCACGCCCATCGATTAGCATATCGCGTGCCACCACCGCGTCCCCACGGCGCAGCCGCTCGATAGCTCGCAGACATGTAATGCCTGATTTAACACTAGGCCTTCCATTAAAAAAAACACTGGTATTTGTGTGTGCTCGAGTTATAAAACAGTACACGCACGGAACGGCTACATTTAACACGGAACTTACCAATTATGCAAATAACTCTGCTCAAAGCCTCCGTCTTGACTATTTGGTCTATGAATACTTGATAAAGAAGAATTACAAATAATATAATATGTGAAAATGTTAACTCTCCAGCTATCACGATTCATGAGATACAACCTGGCGACAGACCGACAAATGGACGACAGAAAATCTTTGGGTACGGAACACCGCAAAGGGGTGGGATATTTTTCTTCGCGTATATAAAGGTTTGCTTATAAACTAATACATTTTTTAACATTTGAAAATTCGTGCTTTCATGTAGGACGTGACATATCAACTGGTGACGGACGCTTGAAACTGTCCTAATGGATCATGTAGGATAAGCTTTTAGTGTTTGTTTGTCTGTCAGATCGAAAGGTTATTTCCTGGTCGATTCCTACCACTTTTCAAGACGTGATGTCTCACGTCTCATATGCCCAGATATAGGAAAACCCGTGGTACTTTATAATAGCGCCAGCTGTTACTGAACAGCCCGTGCTTTTTTTCGACTGCTTTATGCTGACGGAAGGGTCCAGTGCAGCTACATCGATTACTATAGGACATGTCGGGCGACGGTCTAGGTGAGATTGTGGTCGATAGGGGGACAGACTCTTTTCATTTCCCATAGGTGGAAAGGATGCAACCCGATACTTATTTAAGAATAGGTAAAAAAATATTATTGTCTTGGTCATGGGGTCCTGGTCCTTTCGCTCCTACCCCTCCCCCCCCCTCTAAAGAGGGGGGGGGAGCAGCACAGACGCGGTAGTTGGCATTGTCGTGAAGGCTGGAAGAGCACGTTGAGCTATCATGACTGAGGTGGAGGGGTGTCCCTGTGAAACACGGTAAGTTAAACAGCGAAGTATACCAGCATGACCACATCGCAATGCCCCTGTAGTACGGAACCATGAACGTTGGTTGTAAGATCATTGGAATCAAGGGCTGTTGTTGTTTTCATAAGAAAGTACGACCACGCACCAATTAAGTTTAATCCAATAATAATATCGAAGCGTATAAACTAATTAACCGAAATATAAATTTATTAATACGTGTTACATATTCAAATTATTAATTTATTCTAATTTATTAAGTATATACAATTAATTAATTAATTAAGTCAATCGTCGTGTCATGACTACGTGTTGCTTCATGATTATATAATCATTTGAAGAAGATTGTGGTATTTGTAGTTTTGCTTAATTTAGCGATGAGTTGAATATAGCTTATATTTTATTATAATAAAATGTAATATATTATAATTAAATGTAATTCGTTCTCCCTTAACGAATATTAAAATGAAAATAAAATGTTTTTATTAATTTCTACATTTACTCTGCAATTCGATGTAGCATGCCAGCGCAGACGTTTGGTGACTACCGCCCGTTAACATCAGCATATACGTTCCTAGCTTCAGCCCATACTAAATGGGCTACCGGTTTGCTACATCAAAGAAGACAGCGGCCGTGCCGCGTGGCCGGCCCTGTCTTTTGAGTCCCGAGAGTACGTACGCCGGGAGGCGGTGTACTTGTTGTGGGCAGCTGTGGCTGTCGCGAAGTGCGAACTGCTCGTCTATGAATAGGTTTTTCTCTCTTATCACGCTTTTAAGGCGTGCGAGAATTATCCTTTCATAGATTTTACCTAGCGAGCTTATGAGACTTATGGACCGGTAACTAGTGGGCTCCATCCGGGGTTTCCCCGGTTTGTGTACGCCGATCACTATGGCTTCCTTCCATACGTCTGGAAAAGTGCATTGCGCCAGAAGGGCATTAAAAATGCCCACAAGGAGGTGTATAATAACGGGAGGCAGCTGTTTCAGCGCCTTGTTGGTTATTCCATCGGGCCCGGGGGCCCTCTATGAGTGAAGGTTCTTTATTAGATCCTTTACTTATTCTGCGTCCGTCAGACGTATGATCTCATCATCATCATCCGGTGGCACAGCCAGTATCGCCCACAACATATCCCGAGACCCGTTTATATACGTACCCAGGGGGGGGGAGTTGGTTTCTACGTACTAAAAGATCTACGTACACAAACAAATGCTGGAATGACCTGCCGCCGCCCATGAAAACTCTGAAAACAATTTGCAATCTTAACATCAAATATAAAGACTACTTAATTGAACAGCAATTAATTAATTTTGTAATGATAACGATTGTACCTACTTAATAGACATGCGTGTTATGCATTAAAACAGTACAATTTTCGTACTCTTTATCTAAAACGACATATATATAGCAAAAATGTTGTATAACGAATATAGAGACTTTAGTAATAATGTGGAATCTTATTGATATTAATTCTATACTCTCCACAGTTTTTCCTTAACCTTATTTAGATCACAATAAATTAGCCTCCACTCTTCGCTATCTCATCTTTAAATAAGCAAAATATTTGGTAGTACTAAGTAAATGTCTTACTCGAGCGAGCCGCAGTTGTGTGGTACTTACACAACTAATGTAATACATTATTCAACGAACATCAGGTGTGCAGTGTGAAGTTGGGTGTGCATCGATTCCGGGACGAATGCCCGTGTCACTGCGTTACGCAAGTAGGTGCATGATCATATTGTTTTTTTGTTATATTCTTCCTATGAATGAATACTAGAAATCAAAATGAAAAAAAAATGTTGGCTGCGCAACCTTCCTTGCCTCACATTTCCAATTATTGGGACCACATAATACAAGGATTGTGGTTCTACTACCATTTTAGGTATCTAAATAAAGTTATACTCTATTTCATTCTAAATGTGTGATAGTATTCCGCAGACAAGAATTTATTTAGGTGCACTAAGCGTTAATGGGAGGCCGATCTAGGTTGTTGGATCACTCCTGCGTTTTGAAGGTCCAGTCCCTTATGATGTACTGACCAGTCTTTGAAGTGGCCTCTTGCTGTGGATCCAGATCAACCCGGTATAAGAAGCCGATGCGCCTGCAAGGTTTTAGTCAATCACGAACCCCACATCGTATTAGTCCCTAGTCCAATTACGACCGGTGGCAATGTGTAAATACATTTTCCGATCAAGACCAAAAAAAGTGCCCGTCAGGTACCCCTGAGTAAAGCAGGTTCTTTGGGAATCATTGGTCCAATAAAGGCTATGTAAATTATTATATCGTTACCATCATCCAACCTGGCTTCTATTTCAAGTGCTAATTTTGCAAGATATACCTGATTCGCATATTTAAGAAGCCAATGAAACAGCAGTCCCAGCGATCCATACGAAATTTATATAATGTATAGACAATACAGTCCAAAAGCGGCTAAACTATAATTTTAAAAATAAATATCATATTCTTACACCACAAAGGCTCCGTATTGTCTATGCCGCATTGACGGCTTCATTATTGACACGTCATTCAACCATAGACACGTTTTTAAGGCACTCACATCCTTTGTTGGTTGGTCAAATAATGCATGGAGAATTAATATAATCATTTTCGATATTTTAGATGGTGATTGATTACGATGACGCCGCTGTTTTGATGGACAAGTGATGGGATTATATAACGGCTGTGAATGTTTAAGGTACATTTGCTGGAGACTTAGAACCTTAAAAAAATACGCCTTGGACAGCACCTGAACCTAATTTACAAGATGAGATCAGATAACTTGAACCATTATAGATTCAAGTACCTACGGTCCGTATTTTCCACAACACGTCTAGTTGATGATGATTGTCGTACAGTTTCAATATTTTATCTATCACTAGATGCTACAGGAGATAGAATTTTTATATTTTTCGTGGAACTTATATCAAAATTATATCTCCAGTAGGCTTTGTAATATAATAAAAAAGCGCTACCAACCTGCGTCATAAAATATAATTCATAAAATACGTTCATCTACCGTCATTTTATTAATAAGTACAAAATCAACTGTTACAAGTGCGATGAAATAGTGACAGAAGCCGTTATATGTAGCCAATGTGAAGGTCATCTGCACTACGGTTGTGCTGGAGTAGCGCATGGAGACAAAAGGGCGACCTGGATCGGTGCTCGGTTCTGTAGCATCTCTGCAGCCCCCACCGTCTGTGCCTCAAAGAATTGCTCCAGCTCTGCTATTTCTGACGTGCTCAGAGAAATCAAGATGCTTCGAGAAGAATTGACAACAATAAGAACCGAGCTGACCACGAGTGTGCAAAATTTGTGAATAAAATTAAGTGAAATTTTCATAACTTTACTGAGCGTCTTACTATTGTGGAAAATAGTGCTAGCTCATTGTAGTCAACGAACAGACCTGGATTCCGTAACGGAAAAAAATAATCGTTTACAACAACTTAATACCGCGCGGGATGAATTCTCCAGGTTAAATAATGTAGAAATTTCCGGTGTACTCTTGACACGAGGAGAAAAACTAAACAATACATTACATTCAATATGTAATAAGCTAGGAGAAGATATAACTGTGGCCGCTGACGTGAACGTTATTCATCGCGTGCGCTGTTATTATGTGCCTACATATTCGTCCAAAGGCGGAGAAGACGAGGAGCCCCTGCGATCGTGGTGCACTTCGCGCGCCGCATGACTAAGGACCGGCTGTTGGCGGCGGCGCGCGCGCGCCGTGGTCTCACCAGCACCGAGTTGGGCCAGCCCGGCCCCGCCCGACAGCTGTCCTGTCAGAGATCCTGGCCGATCATTTAACGCCGCAGAATAAGATTCTTCTCAAGCGAGCTCGACAGCTAAAGACAGATCACAACTACTCATATAAGTGGGTGAGACATTGTAAATTAATGATGCGTAAAAACGACAAATCTCCAGCGGTAGTGATAATAAACGAAAATGATTTTAAGAAACTAAAATGAAGTTTGTACTTATGTTATATTTTATTGGTATTCACGCTAACATATAAGAAGGGCATGTATATTACTTATGTCAGTTATTGTTCCCATTTACAATAATAATGTGTGTTACATAAATATAACACAGAATGCAACTATACTTTTCATTATGATTATTATGTTGCTTCAGGCTCTTAGACTATTTATGCAAAAGCTAAGTCATAAGTCATTATGGAAATTTAAATACAACTATTTGTTAATATATACTATAAAATACTTTAGATGCTTATTACCAATCTACTATTTTGTTCTTCATATTATGTACATGTTAAAAATGTATTAAAGGGCAACTTTAACGTTTTAAACGAAAGCATATATTTATTACACGGAAACGGGATGATACTGATGTTTGTAGCCACTTACACAATAAGTTCTTTTCTTTACAGTATAATTATACTTAACTTTGCTCACTATTTTGTCGCTCATGTTTAATATGTAATATTAAAAATAAAAATGTGCCAAAATTTCATTTTGACACTTTTAATGTATCCAAACTGTTTCAACGGTTATTATCAAAATGTGAGGGGTCTTCGAACTAAATCTCGCGAGTTTTTTGCAGAGGTTTCACTTTCAAATTATCATTTCATATGTATTACAGAAAGCTGGCTGACGTCTGACTTCTATGATAGGGAATATTTTGACATCAGATTTGTTGTGCACCGGTGCGACCGCAGCGCCGAGCGGAGCGGCCGCGAGCGCGGCGGCGTGGTGGTCATTGTTGCGCCCGCCGCCGGGTGCTTGTGGGTGTTTATTCGCTTAGATAACAACAGGCATTCGAATGTTTCAAGCCTATACGTGCCGCATGGAACAGGCCATCTCGTCGCGCTGCGTAGTTTCTTTGCTACCACAATTGTTCTATTAAACGATAGGCCTGATGATTTTTTAATTAGAGGAGATTTAAACATATCCCATGCGACTTGGAGTGAATATGATTCTATGTACGAGCACATCAACTTACTACCTTGTGAAGACGTATGCTCTCGGCTGTTGGGTGATTTTCTATCATTCTGCGAGTTAAATCAATTTAGTTGTGAGCGTAATCGTCTTTGGAGAAGTTATAACAACCCGTTAGTTTATAAAAATTTCAAAATTTTAAGAAAACGGGTACGTTACTGGAAAGGGAGTGTTATAAGAATTTAATATAATTTTCAGAAGCCAAAATTAAAACACATCCCAAATCTTTATGGACATTTGTATATAAAACGAAATCAATAAACAATTTACCTCAAACGATGTACTATAAGGGCTGTGCAGCTTTTAGTGACAACTTTTACTCTGTTTTTGAGTCTACTAGCGCATACTTAATAACTATAAGTAGCCTAGCACCTCCACTTATTGCCCCAATAGATAAAAATTCCGTAGAAATTACCGAAGATGTTGTTTTAAAATATTCAAGAACTGTTAATATAACTAAGGGGGCGTGTCTTGATGGCATTCGTCCGATAATAATTATTAAATGTTCCTCCGCACTAGCTTTACCTTTATCTATTTTATATCAGAAAACTTTAACACAAGGATCTGTTCCTATAACACGGAAAAAAGCCTGGATAGCTCTGGTACCTAAAGGACAAGCCAGCCCTCACATCGAAAAATATCGCGGTATATTTAAATTGTGTCAGTTCGGAAAAATTATAGAAAAAATTATTACACATTCATTTTTTGAATCCGTACATCATATTAATACTGAACAACATGACTTTTATCCTGGACAAGGAGTAGAAAATAACTTGCTTCGTTTCACAGGCGTCTTATTCCATTCTATGAACTTTTTGAGTGGAATATTCGGACGTGTACATTGATGATCATAAAGAAAAATCAGAAGAACTGTAAGTCTTTATTTGGAATATTTTGTAATTATTATTCATATGTAAGACTGTTTGTTTATACAATTAATAAATAAAATAAAAAATATGAATAAAAATATTTAATATATAAAAAATATAACCACTAGCGATGTTACAATATTGGTAAATTACCAATAAGACCAATGCGTGTCGTCTAATAGTTATTTCCAACTGTGGTTTTATCGGCACTGTAAATTCTAAGTTTTATGTCCTAAAATTATTCTACCCCTTTACACATTCTTCGTTGCCATAAAATCCTGTCCACGTTATGTTCAGTCTCCAGCCCTAAGTAAAAAAATATATAAATTATTACCAAAAGCATCCATCATTTCTTGAGAAGTCCATCTTCATTTTGCACATTTAAATAAACAAACAGGCGCTCGTAAATATGTCAGGGATCGCTAAGCTGCTCGAGTGACGATCATTTAACAGACATTACAATAATCGGGATCAAATCGAATGCTGAATAATAATTTTTGACAAGCGAGAGCTAAGCCGCCCGCTGGCCCATGTGTTCGCCTTATTTAAACGGACGAAAAAAAAATCGGCACATGACGCCCAATTCGAATTCCGAAATTCCCTCCAAAGTGATCTCACGCTGGGCACTGAAAAAAATTCTTATTCACCGAATGTTCCTTTTTCAAATATTATTTTTTCTAACGTTGTCAAAAGACATCCGAGATGCGCCCTAGATTCTTTATTAACAAGATTTTGTATATCCCATTGTAAGTAACACTTTCTATATTGGAAATATATTTTTTTCTTCATAAAGTTTGGACATTTCGCTTGAATTATCACCGGCCAGTTTTGTTAAAAGGTTTAAGACGATTGCTCGTTTGATTTTTTTCATAAACGTCACGGAATGGGTATCTTTGACGTGGGTGAGCGCGTGTATAATTGCTATCAGGTAGTTCGGAGCTCGGATTTTGTAATATATGGATAATTAAAGCGCGGCTTATGGTGGAATTTTTGTCAAAGTTTATCGTCTTTTTGATTGAGGTTACGACTTTAAACTTTGTTATGTTCGATATGGTCGTGAAGACGTTATACGGCGGTGGCTGGCGGTAGCTTTATGTGAAATACTCATCGACTATCCCCGTCTATGAGCGTGGATTTGTCTTGCATTATAAAAACATCGTATTAATGCGTTACGACCTATAAAACGGAAAAGATTCCTTCGGTGCACTTCATTAAACGATGAAAAGAGGTTTTATTGCTCGTTTTAATTCCACGTCTAATAATCTCAAATGGAACTCTTTTATTAAACAACATGATAAAAACACACATAACTCGAATTAGATCTCGGCCATATCATTTTACGATACACAATTAAATACCACGACTCGGAGAAAATGAAATGGGTTATTAAATTTTGATATTACAAATTGACACGATTTTATACCGATTACGGCGATAATGTGTCAGCACAGAATATATGTTTTTTTTTTTAATCAGTCGAGGCGAAGGTTTTGTGAAATAAATACAGAAAGAGTCAGCGGATATGAGGTCGTGCGTTCCCGGAATGTGGCCCCCCTCTGCGTGTGTCTTACCAACATTACCTTTACAAGGCAAAACAGAGATATGGACATAAAATAGCGCGGATGTCGGAATAACATCTAGAAGCATCTGTAATATTCATTCTTTCTGTACTATGATGATGAGTTGGAGATGTTAAACAAGTATACAGGTATGTATTAACTATACCTGTGTAGCAGTTGTTTACTGCTGTGCGGCAGTGTGAGTCTGAAACTAACTAGTTACTTGCTCTTTGTTTCATATTTATGACGCGTCTAATGTGTGTTGCAATAATCGACGCGTCTAATGTGTGTTGCAAAATATTGTAAATCGATAGAGCTAGCTGCGTGCACGATAAATTATGACGTTACAGTAATGTTTCAAATGGCTGGAGTCAACTGGAGAGTGAGCGTAACGAGTTGCCTCTTTTACTCCACCATGTGAATCGTTCACAGATCAATTAGAAAACCTAGCATCAATGTTACATCGTCCGTAAACCAACTTACAGATGAACAGTTTTTTCCATCTAGCTAGCATGGTTAGATCTACATTGCCAGTTAATTTTAGCTACACCGGACCAGGCTCGAAGCAATAGTTGTACATTACAGATGTTTAAAGTCCATAAACATAATACAGATGAAGATGGGATACCGTTAGGATTAGCCCTAATTAGGAGGGCGATGCCTATGTATATGAGCACTAATAGTGACTTACACACAAAAGTGTTTTTTATAGGATAAGGGGGCAGACGAGCAATCGGAGCCCTTTTACGACTACCGATGCCCATGGACATCCACATAATTACTATACCGATGCGTTGCCCTTCTTTCCCCCCCCACCCCTCCCCGCCCGTTACTCGCACACCGCAGGAAACGCGACACTGAAGATGTCGCTTACGTCGGTATTATGTGAGCGAGAGGTACCTCCCCGGTCGTGCCGGCCCAATTCCGTTGCATAGTAGGATGTAGTGTCATGCACCATGCATGGCACTACCTCTTCCTATGCAGCATGGCACTACCTCTTCCTAAAATAAAACCTGTGGTTTGACATTGACGTTGACAGGATGAGATCAGTGGGGCAACATGTCTGCAACAGAGCGGGCGTCTGTAGTTGCATTACACAAAAAATATCTTGTACATTATATTTTTCATAGAAACGCGCCTACCTGATATGGTATTATAGATAGCTTGGTTGTTTCCCAGGCCGCGCAAGACCAATTCCTCTGCAATTCAGCAATAGCATAAATCTTTAACGTATTCAAATCGCTACATGAAAATCACCGTAAACACTCGCCGCGTAAATCTTCCCACTTTTATAGCGCCAAACACTAAAACTCCCTGCAATTGTTTAATCTTTAATCTCCAATACTTTAGTGCGCAATAAAACGTGGAATCTATAAAATATTTTTATCGTACCTAATCATTTTATGTCTCCCCGATGCACTTTGATTGTTATAATAAAATTCTAAAAGTCATCTACCTATGTGGCAATCACAAAAAGAATTGAAAAATAAATAAAATGGTAATTTTCTGCACTTGGCCAGTATTTTTAAAATTATTTATGGTATTTAGTGTTATATAAATTAACACTACATGCTCTGTTAGTGTCGATACAAAAATATATATTCTTCTTCCCATATTTCTATACATATTCTAACTTGCCCTCGTTGGACTCGTCCTTGGAGGGTTCTGTAGCAGAAAAAAACCCATTCTTAAGCTACCTAACTGACCAAAAAGTCTGTGATATACGGACGGACAGAACGATAGGAAATTATGAGAGTTCCGATATTTACTATTTGGCCACGGAACCCTAAATACCATAGTCTTTTTTTAATCGATGCTAAACATAAGCCTGATATGCACATCCTACTGATATTATAAACGCGAAAGTTTGTAAGTATGGATGGATATTTGTTACTCTGTCACGTAAAAAATACAGAATTCATTTTAATGAAACTTTATAATAATATAACTTGTATATCAGAATAACACATAGGCTACAATTAATAAATATATTGTGTAAATATTATGCGCATAAATTATTCGCAGATAAAGTCGCGGACAACAGCTTTATAGAATTTGCTACATTGACTATCTAAAATGAAGAAATATGCAATTACACTTTTTTTATATAACTGAAAATTATAATAACAAAAGCGCATCCAGCCACGTATGTCCGTGTGTGTGGAGCCCAGCAAGCCCACGCTCGAATGACGAGGTAATTCCGCGAGCCCCACCACTAACGGTCTCAGAGTTATTGTCACCATTACCACACAAACGTATAAGATGCTAATAACATAAATACTCACTTAATTGCATATTTTCTCTTCAATCTTTAACGACGAATGGATATTAGCGGTTCCATTTTTTAAATTTTCTATTTTTTATGCCATCTTTTTCTGCTTTGAACACTAATTATTTTGCTTTTGATTTTTGTCTATGTCAATGATGGATAGAATGAGAAATAATAGATCCTATACACGTATACAGAAATTGCACGACCGGGTACCTATCGCTCATATCTCACATGAATCCGTCACAATGTTACAACTAGGCCATCGCGTTTCGTGTCATTTGTGAGTTTTCGACAGTTGTAGAAGGGGAAGATTGTGGGAAGAAGGCGAGAAGGAGAGTAAATTTGAAGGCATTGTTTTCTCGTTTGTTCCCTATACTATAAAATTAAAAAAGGTAGACATCCCGTTGATATGTTAAGCTGCCTCTCCCTGAAGGCTGACAGTTTCTTAATTTTGCTCGCCTTCTTAAGTGATATTGCCTACCGCGGCTGCAGGAACAGCTTCGGCTGTCGGTGCCCAGTGGAATGGTTTAGTGCAGTCGAGTTCTCCGAAGAAAACACCTGCCTGCGTGCGATCTTCGACCAATCAGCACATGATACTGATGGGTCGGAAGTCTAACACTACCGGAGGTATATCAGCCGCAGGATCAACGAAACGGGAGTGTAGCACCGCTAGCTTCCCGACTTCGGATTTTTAATAAAAAATGAAAAATCTCCACATACATTTTTGATGCTAGTTGAACTCGGGACCTTATGGCTACAGATTGAACACATTTGTTACTAGGTCACAAGACATCTCACAACTTTCGGCGATAACAATAGTGCAATATTATGTATCCCTACACAATATACATGTCACACCTAGAGATACCTACAATAGCCTTGGTGAAGTGAATATTGTGGTGTCACTTTAAAATACAGAAATAAGCAAGCCCTGTAGTAGCCAACAACACTTTCCACAACAAGATTCGAACCACGATACCACACGAAATCATTAGCCACTTAGCTATCTATACTTCAATAAACATCCAATTTTTATTAGCTTTCATTTGACACATGCCAATATTGACAAGTTATGAAGTTATGGCACTTAAATCAGCTTTCTAATGACTCTTTCGAACAAAACGTTACTGTCCGTATGTCAAATGAGTTTATTATCTTCCATCTTTGATTATATAATTGGAAAACAGTTTGATTAATGGCGGAACTTGTATTGCTTTTACACCTTTAATTTACCTACGTAGATACGATGTAGAACAAAAGGTCTACAATAATGAACAGTACGTTTTTGGTGCGTAAAATTACAGTTTTTGACATCCTATAATGTGCCTCATATAATTCTTTAGTACCTGGCATGTACTGGCCATTTCGATACCTTATTTGGACCGCCGCAAAATGAAAAATAATGATAAACGTCACTTTTAAATTTAAAACGAACTGCTTCAAGATTACTTCATTTGTAACAATGTGCAATTAGCATGGTTATTGCTAATTGTTCGTACATATGACGCACTCTTTCAAGTCATTACCGAAGCAAAGCATTCGAATTTATGAAAAATAAAACGTGATTTAAACATTTTAAATGGTTTCTTTAGGTGCACAATGAAAATGGCAATAAGAACATGGTTTACCTTAAAAAATATTTAATATTAAAGTAAGATGAAAATTCACCTCTTCGCCGCCATGGTTTAAACCTTATCGTGCCGGTGGTGCTCAGTAGCCGGGGGTGATCCGAGACACCTTCATCATCATCATTATTATCAGCCCTTATCGGTCCACTGCTGGACATATTCCTCTCTCAATGAACTCCAAGACGACCCATTTCCTGTTACTAGCATCCATCCCGGACCGGCTACTGCACGGAGATCGTCTTCCCACCTGGTGAACGGTCGACCAACACTTCGTTTTCCTAAACGCGGCATCTACCCCAGAACCTTACTGGCCCATCTGCCATCTGTTTCTCTGTGTGTGTGACCAGCCCATTGCCACTTCAGCGAGACATCTTGGGCGAAGCCAATTGAACCGAGGAGGTGGTTGCTCTTTGTAACCCTCTTGTAAGAAGAGGGGACTAAAGAGCATGAGGTGGAGGCGCTATTTGTGCCCCTCTTATAAGAACAAGAGAGCAAATAGAAGCGGCGCAATTCCGCACGGGGCAAGGGGCGAAGATGGGAACCTCAAGCCACTGCACTGTCCCAAAGTAGATGGAGTTGACCTGTAGTGCGGGACAACCCCATCTGTGGTGCTGGAGTCGGTCCCTTTGGGGGCTGGCTAGCTATCGAGGTGCCCTGATGATTTGTTGTTCCGGGGTAATCCACCAAAGACGGCACTGATAGCACTCGCGGTGGTTTATGTGGGTATTTGGCACTATAATGTGCCGCGAGCCCCACACATCACTGGACCCCGCCCAGGGCCGGTGAAGGCGCGAAAATGCGTTTCCCCGCGTCAACAAAAAAAAAAGGAATTCACCTCCTCTAAATAGCAATGGCGTAAAATGAGAACTACGCTGAAGCCTATCGTAGCCATCCATTTTTGACTGCACTATGGTGACGAAAGTGTCTAGTGCATCTTCATCGGTGACGATGAGACACGTCGGGTGACGGTCCAGGGAGATTGTGTTCGATAGGTGGACAGACCCTCCTTTCCCGCAGATGGGAAGGAGGTATCGCGATAGTTGTTTAAGATTGTCTATCGGGGTTTCAGTGGGGCCGTTGAAGGGACGAAGCAGGTCAACAAATCTGCATAACACGGTGCTGATTTACTTCCTACGTTCGCTCAGTACATTTAACAAAATGATGGGATAAGCCTTGAAGAATTGTAGAAAAATCGTAACGAATACGTAAGAAATACCTAATTTCTGCCCAGGTTTCTACTATCTCTTTAGCCATGTTCGTTAAACTGGGTTCATGGACTTCTTAGGGGTCTGAAAGGGTCCAGACACGACTAGAATCATATAAGGCGCAGAGCCGACGGCTTGGCGTGTTCTACGACACGGATATATCATACACATTTTTTTTAGTAATGTCAACCTTGTGCGCATTATTTTAAGTTGTCTTTACATATCAGCGTCTATTTGAAAGAAGTGCATACCTTAAACATTTATTTTTTTGCATAGTCAACCTTATCCGGATCTAAAAGGGTTGCTTTTATAAAGTACATTTGAAAATAGAACATCTGTACTAATTATATACAGCCGAAGAGAGTTTGTTTGTTTGTACGCGCTAATCTCAAAAAATCCTGAAAAAATCAAAAAGTCCATATAACGAGGATGGGTATTGGCTATTTACCACGAGGCTACGATTAACAGGACCTGAGCTATGAGGCTGGAACCGCGGGGTGACATACGGAAAGACTATGAGACTGTGTATCTTGGTATTTCTGTAAATTTATATAATGTGACACTTCTGATTTATAAACTTTGGATAATTATGACATACCATTTTACAATATTACCCGACTGCGTAAGGAGGGTCGTTATGTCCTTCTTGTATGTGTGTAAGTGCTGTCGTATATTCGTCTTGATAACGTGAGTGAAAGGGGGTACCAACATTAAAATATATCTTAAGTGTGTGTTATGTTTTTCAATTTAATGTTTTGTCTATATAACATTATTCGAAATTACGAGACTTTTGATGATTATCCACGCCCATAAACATTATCATAATTGCTAACCAGATTTGTTGCCTTGCCTCGTCCTATCCCCAATGGGCCAAAATATGTTTTGACATTTGTCAGTAAGTAATTGAAATTTCATAAAACAAGGAGTCTTTATAATTATTTTTATCAATTTCTTATTGCCTTATCTCATTCTCTCGGGGGAATTTCTTTATGTCGATGTTTGGTAAAACTAATCTTCCATTATATCGACCACAGACATCCGAATTATTCTCAAGCATGTGCTTAGTCCTCCATTCCAGTGGGCCACCGGTTACAATGCGACAGCATAGCAGTCACCTCGCAGCGGATCATGTGAATGAGAGGTACCTCTACGGCAGTGGCAGCCCGTTTCGGTTGCAATTGCCTGCAATTGCTACTCTCACTAAAATATTATTAATCCATAAAATATGTCGGTCTCAGCATACGCTCAGACGGACACTCCACGGTCTCGCTGACTCATCTGGATTGATGGAATGCGAACGCCTTGGACAAATGAGGCCCGTTATTTTTCTTTTTTTTTTTTTGCATGGGACATAAGTAAGAAGTCATATCACCTAATGTTGAACTACCGATTTTTATTAAAAAAATCACGACGGGCGGTGATATTTAATACGTAGTGGTAAAGTCCACCGTTGTGATTGTCAAGTGATCTATTTTTGATCATGGAAAATGCACGCAAACAGCGGCCCTGGCTGAACAGAAAGTGGTGCCGGGCGTAGCACGAGGAGGACAAGTGACTAAAAACCACTACAAGAGCCTGCGCCTGTTACAGTCATTAGTGACTCGGGATACGTAGCAACAGGCCACCCCAGCGACTGGCCAGACCAGTACAACTCGTCTTCGTCTCGGAATTTTATACATATTCTAAGAAAAAAAAAAACAATCAAGTTACTAAAGCCAAACGTTTAAACCTCGACAAGCGTTTCTAACACGCTTGGCCGTGTCAAGTGCGTTTATATTTTTTCATATTTTGTTTCTTTTTGTGGAATTTCCTGACGTTGCGTGACGTGAACAACATTTTTTTCTTCAATTCGTGCGGCGGGAGCCGTGAGGCGCAATATGAGGAGGACAATACGCATACCGACGCCTAGTTTAAATGGGGTAGATTCGTTACTTCCTACCTATAACGAGCTACTTATTCTACGCCTACTACTGCATTTCCTGTTGAATTCACCGTGGGTCAAGACAGTATACCTTTCCTCCCTGCGATTTTCACAATGTTACAAGTGGCGGCCGTCCATCCTGGAACAAGACCAGCATTGGAAAGTTGGTGCACAAAAACCCCATTTTTTTAAATAGTGAAAAGTCTATCACGCCGTGTTCGAGCTAGCGATATACAATAATACTTAGCCCGCCACTTGTGGGCCTTTGGTAAAGTTATCGCAGTGAGCCTAAGGATAATAGATAATAATAATTCTAGATCTGTCTTTTGGAACCGCGGCTCTAAACTTATTATGCAACCTATTCGCACGTGTTCTCTATGAAATCTTCAGGGCCAGTGAATACAAGGAGCGGTGGGCGAAGGCCTGCCAGC
Source organism: Eumaeus atala (assembly GCA_017140195.1). NCBI lineage: Eukaryota > Metazoa > Arthropoda > Insecta > Lepidoptera > Lycaenidae > Eumaeus > Eumaeus atala. The sequence goes on from JAFELO010002000.1 coordinate 627,342, forward strand.
TCTTGCGTACCCCTGTCATTGGAGTGGATCAATGTAAAAGCAATGACGTAATGTTTATTTATTGGAATGTGTTTATAATTATCGATTAGGGAACCGCGTTACTGCTACTGGACACAACCTATGCCTAGGGGTAGGTACATAACTATAGTTTTTTGTGTGTTTACTTTAAATTTTCCATTCTACAACAAATTGTAACTTATTGCGTAATCGTGCAAAAATTAAACATAAGGTATAAATTCAGGTTCAGTAAAGCATTCGTTTCTTTGCTGTGACGCATATTCATTTCATCGAAGTACAAATCACAACAATTCAAGTCTTACAACAGAAGTACATATCGTTCTGCACTAATAATATTTATGATTCCTTATTGCTTAGATAATAAAGCTAAACCACATGCTAGACGCGCCGTTGGTTACTTTACTATTTTATGTCAAAAATGTTTTACCAAGTGATCCAAGATAAAGCGTTACAATGAAAACATACTCAATTTAAACATTGTTTATTATTCTATAAAAATGGTTTATATGTAGGTTTATTAAAGTCGATGCCTGCTACAAACTTGACATAAAGTGTAATCAATTTGTGTCGTTATTTAAATACGGAACGATCTGTGCGTTGCGTCTCCGCGCAGAGATGTGCCAACATTCCTAACTTCTCCTCAAGCCGATGCTGAGCCGCTGCGCTATCTTAAAGCACGTGTACCTGTCGCACTGTTATTTTATATCTTTATCACGTTCGTTTTAATAACCACAACATACTCCTTGTTTGCCCTCTAATCCCCGCATCCTCTGTTTGTTGGCTGATGTCAAAACGGTAGCGCTAAAATTTATGACATACGGCTCTATCTTATCTGTGACCACTTGGTAGCATATGTCACTCGACGGCGCCTAATGGACTACGTAAATTCAATACTCCAGCCCTAAAATCTAATTCAGTCATGCATTAACGCAATCCAACATGAATCCTGGTCGAACAAACAGCGTGTGCAAATTTGCACATTTGCAAATTATTTTACAAGTATAGGTATAATTTTTAATTTCATTATCGGCTAAGAGATTATTGCTCTATTTAAAAAAATATTGTTTAGTTTGCTTTCTTTCATCCGTCAATCAGACGTCTTGGCGTGTAAATAGCCGCGCAAAAGTGGAATTAGCGATTTCGCAAAACGTGCGTATGTAAATTGTATACAATTCCCAGTGTCGTAATAAGAAATAAGGGCTACAATTTAAACTGCACATAAGCCCGATTGGGTAACAAACTAAATTACCTGTGAAAATAATTTGCGCGGCAATCGAGGTTTCTTCACAGCGATGCGTCAAGTTGACGTTAGTGCTCGCGCGCGAAACCGGCGCGGCTGCGTTCCGCTGGACGCATTTTAATAAATCCCGACAGAGATTAATCGCGCTAATGAAACAGTTATGCGAATCGTTTGGCAGGATGTCAAACGATCGAGAAACGAAACATTAATTTAGTTAAACTCAAACGGTGAAGACAACGCTGTGTTTATGGTCGAGATAATGGCCAATAAGAGCCACTTTTGTGGGGTGCTAATGTGTGTCGTCTGATGCAATACTAGCTGAAGAATTCATAAACTCATAAGGAACATACCTTTGTAGCCAGTAGCATTACTCGTAGTACCTACAAGTATTGTGCAATTACGTTGATTAATTAATACTTGATTGTTGGCACGAAATAAACCTCGCCATGTTATTTATTTTTATATCAAACTCATAATAAAATAAATTAATAAATAGAGCTTGAATATAGCTTGCTCAAATAAATCGTGACTAATTAAAAACCGGAGTTCAAGGGGGTTTTTACTATTATCGTTGTTAATCCATGGACAGTCTAAACAAGAAGATGGGTTGTGTCTCCATATAGCCAGTCTTGTTGTATTACCTACCTACAGTTGGTATGACATTAATACGCGTAGATTGAAAGCGTCACAGGCGAAGCAGATGCGGTTAAAGCGCGCCCGTCTGCCCGGGTCAGACCGCAGGTCACAACTAGCATAAAATTTTTAAAAAATATTAAATACGGCATAAAACTGAGTTGAACATTTTATCTAACATTATAATTTTGAAGATATGGCGTCATATTACGCTTAAAGGTGATTCATTTTAGTGCCATATATTTTTATATGGCTGCAAAGATCAATACAATTTTTATTAATAAGAGGTAGCGCGATGCTGCATTGCAATGCGATTGGGCTGGCACGACCGGGTATATACCTCTCGCTCACATGATATCGCCGTTAAAAGACATCTTGGGTGTCCCGTCTCGTGCGGTTTATAAGTAGCCGGTCGCCCATTGGAGGGGAGGAGGAAAGGAGGGCATAGTAATTATGCGGATGCTCATGGAAGGTGGTAGTTTTTTCTCCAACAGCATAAAAAGAAATCAGGCCCAGAAACAATGTAACCGCTTGAAATCTTTGAGGAGTCCCCTTAAATTCAGACAGTCGTCAAAAAAATTAACAACCACACTAGCCGCACCTAAGAATTAACAACCACACTAGCCGCACCTAAGAATTCCCTTTGATCTCTTGGATAGCATAATCAGATCCTGCGATTTGTGAGTAGCCGCTTCCCCATTGGCAAGGTGGACAACGCGACTGCATGATAACAATGCCGATGTCTATGGGCGTCGGCACTCGTCAAAAACTCGGCTCCGATTTCCCGTCTGGCCCCCCATTCTAAAAAAAATACACTTGTGCATTAATTATATTTATTGTTATATAACGTCACCATGTATACACCTGTCGCGCTTCACCTGGTGTCACGTTGTCCATCGCCAATGTAAACACGATGGGACTTGGGAGTCGTGGTCGACACGTAGATAAATCGTTATCACTGCCAATGACGTGAAAGTTTCAGTGGTTCAGTGTACAAATTTGAAAAAAGAACGGATTGTTCTTTTAAAAAAAACGATGTGAACTGTTTTTAAATTGGCTACTCTGTTTTAAAATTGGAAAGCGGAACGAGTTTTCCAAAAAATTGAAGATATTATTAACATTTCCTTATGTTGAATTTGATATGAAGACAACGCTGGTGAAGGAGTCCTGAATGTCAACTGCAGTATGTACTACCTACCTATTACCTACTAATTTAGCAAGCAAAAGCAAGCAGCAAACCATGATATGTAGAATGAGATAATACACCAACACTAGTTGCAAGCTTTAGCAGCAGCTCTTATGCATAGAAATAGAAATATGACACGAAAGTAATTGACGTGCTTTCTATGAGAGAGAGAGAGAGAGAGAGAGAGAGAGAGAGAGAGATAGAGAGAGACATGCGCACGCCACGCGTCTTACTACACTAGCAAAAGGTGTCGTGACATCTTTTCGTCTGATTTCTTTCCGTATAGCCGCCTACGCAATGCGCGATAAGGAACTTCGTTCCAATAATCTACATCGTTACTCTGTTGATGACGCCAACGTCAACAGTCATCTGTGTCAACTAAGATATTCACCCTGGGGTAGGTCATAAGTGAATAGACAAATTGTCTAATATCTAAACTTTCTTGATTTCAGGTAAACGTAGGTGAATGAAATTAAATTTATTTTCTTGTAATAACCAACATTCAAAGGAAGGTCTGGAACATATTCATACACCAACATTATTAATAGTGTCTACCTACTTAAAAATATTTTGTTATACAAATTACCTATTATTTATAAGACCAACCAAGAGATAAAATTCGGTAAAATCACATTTAGTTCTGGGAAACGTTCTGATATATTTTTTTTTGTTATATCAACTTTCTGGGCTGTTTAAGGGCTATTTATGAGACTAGCCAAAGAAATCAGACACAGATCCGATCGCTTAATGCACTGAATTTTGGACTCCAGATAGCTATTGATCTTTCAAAACATATAGACTCTTTGAGAATAACAAGTAGGTTGGTAAATAAACAACCTAAAAGTAGTATCCTTGCTATCGAGAAAGTCTTATAGAACTATGAATAAGTATTCTAGGGGAGAAGTGTCTTTATTGTCTCAAAAATAAAATAAATATTTTTAGTGAAAGAAGTGTAACTGAAGCCTACCTGTCTACTGAATATTAAGATAACTGCTGCTGCTAAACTACGAGGATAGGGGTTATCTAAATATTACAACACGGTAAACTTACTAATGTTACAAACTACATAGTCAATTTAATAGATTAAGATAAGAAAAGCTGTAAAACGATATTGATGTCTTAAGTTTACGCGAATGTTAGTCATTATAATAAAACTACTTTTACGGAAGCTTCTGAAACGTCGGGTTAAATAAATAATTAAATAAACCGCGTTAAAATCCGTAGAAGTAGTTTTATTGTCATATCTGTAAAACGATTTCAATTAATGAAACAATACATTAACTACTGGATATACAAGTTCATTAATGTCGCATTCGAGTTAATATTATGCCTAACCTGTCCTAACAAAAACTGCAGTCCCGCCCATATTCAGGACGGCCGGGATTAATAACCCACCGTGCATAAATCTATCACGTCATCACGTGTCCATTTGACGTCGTAAATCTCCACAGATTTACGTTAGCTACTGACACCGCCATAAGATAACCTGTTCAAATAAAAATGAACCTTTGCTTGGAGAGTATCGAAACGTCAATGTGTATTTTAAATCGGCGTCATAGTCCAACCACCTAACCATAAACAAGCGCTGAAAAAAACATTTACTTTCAAAAATAGAATTCGAATTCCGCGCTTAATTGTGCGCCTGCCAATGAGAGACCGGTGCGTGCGAGCGAGAGCGGCACACTTGAGAATGGGACGGGTGCACAAAGGAGTTTTATTCCCGCCCCGTTAACAACATGGCGTATATGTTGATTGGCGGGCTTTTGGCGGGTGCCTCCCAATAGGTGACGTGTGAAAAACGGAAGGCCGGTGGAAATGTCGTGATCGGTTAGTAGGCGGTGAGGAAATATTACTTTTTTTAAATCATCGTTTTAAATTTCGTCTGTGATTTGTTTAACAATCAATTTTTTTATTGTGTTGGTCTAATGCCTTGGTCGCCTTAGGTAGTATCATCGTAGATCATAAATTATAGTTATCAATAGCCTGATGGCGTCTGGTGTTTAACGGTCACCAGACTGGTTGGTACCGTAAGTTTGATGGATCATTTATAATAGTGTATCAGAAGTTCTTGTTTTTTACTATTAGGTACACTTGAGTATCCTTATCCGGGGGTTTGCCCAAAACACAATGACACAAAACCTAATTGACAAACCGAGTTAGTCTCGTCTCTGGTTCGTCCAAATTCTAAAGTCTAATCTTATATAGAAGGCGTCAACAAAATTGCACCATAAATTGGATGAAAAAAGATTGAATAGAAGAGAACCTAACGCACCTAAAGGAAAAGCAATCAAGACGAGCCCTGAGATTATGTTTGCGCAGAATTAAAATCCGAAAAAAAGAGAAATCTGCTGCGAAAGTTAACGATAATGTTATGAACAAATACCTCCTTACTTTTATTAGCTTTTGAAGGGGTAGTGAGTGCTATTCCTATATCGCAGCCAAAATGAGCGCGCGGAACGGTAGCCACCAAATGACTCCAATTGCCAATTGCCTCCTTAAGCTATAAGAAACAGTAGTGAACATATAATTGCTTCCGTCAGTATTCAGTATTGATAAGTAGGTAGGTAAGTGAGGAAAAGGGATGCACAAAGTGGACATCGTGCGCTTTCCTTGCCCGAGGGCGTCGTTCCCGGGGAGGACACATATTGCGCAATTTTCGGCGAAACCACCTACTAGGCAATGAAGATCGCTGTCTACTGAGGTCTTCAATACCTAGTCTATAGTAAATAATGCTGTGCACACGCGTTTGAGAGCCAGGATTGTAGTGTGCCTCGGCTCCAACAGCAAAATGAACAAAATAATATTATTTTTCACTTCATTAGTTTCAACTGTGTAACTGGCGGAATGGATGGAATAACGTAGCACACAATTCGTAGAATAAAAACTTCAATTAGTATTTTTTTTTAATTCGTCAAATCAACATATTTTATCCCTATTGTCTTAGTTATAAACCACATTCGAGAATTTTCGTACAAGAATTTGTTGGGCGTCACATTGACACGAAGCTATTGCCCAACATTCAGCTTGATAGTAATTATTTTTAAATTAAATATTATTACAGTTAAA
>JAFELO010002000.1:633859-687709 GCA_017140195.1 Eumaeus atala
ATCCTGGCACATGGTTTTATATTAACAACAGAAAAAATACTTTTTAATGGCATTAAAAATGCTCGCACTACACTTTCATTTCTAAAGTGACTGTAGAAATATTTGAATGATGATGGGTTTATAATACAACTGGTGATGATTCATGATCGGTTTATATTCAACTTTAAGTTGAAAATGTCCCTTTCATGGGAGGGGTAGTCCCAATGATAGACCTAAGCATTGCCTTTCAAGGTCTATTTAAATTTGTAAATTGTGAGGGTCGATTTTTAGAATAATGTGACTTATTTTAGAGGAGACTTACAGTCTTTACCGTAAAATAAATCCTATAAAGTAATTAATCCCTGGTTCTAATATAAATACATTTTACTACCATGTAATGTAAATTAATGTATAAGGAGGTCCTCAAATGAATACGTATGTACCTTATGCGTATGAGGCACAGCTAATCTATGCAATGTTATCTATAATATGTTATGTTGTGGATCTTTACTGATGTTACTTCAAGTACTTACAAGCGTTTAATAAAACTCTTGTAAGTACTTGCTGTGTTTTTTCGGGTATGCTTGAGAACTCCTTTCCAATGTCCAAATGGGCGCAAATTCTCTCTAATGTAAAATGATAATATTAAATTATGCCCTCAATGGACTATTTGCATTAATCTCACGATGGAGAAGATAGTACGGTAACTCGGTAGTAAATGGCGTAGGGACTAGGTTCGGAGCGTTGTGACATAAATCTGTACCAAATTAAAGTAGTCTCTAATGCGGTTCGAGGTCAGAATAGCCCCGGATACAGTCAGCTATGAACCATTGCATTATTCCCTTAGTAATTAGACGCAAGAAAAATATAATCTACTTCAATAAACAGGGAAAAAGACAGCCGCTAGACAAATAGCAGTTAGTGCCATTTGGTGACTACCGGCGACCATTAAAATCCGCATATTCAGGTGCGTCGTACTCTTTAGTACCCTTTAATTGTGCCACCGGCGACACACACACGATGCCGTTTAAATTGCTGAGGAGGCCAGCTTCCTCACCCCCCCCCCTCTCTCTCTCTCTCTGAAGGAAGCCGTGCTCATGATTTGTTTATTATTATTAGAGATCTCTAAAATGGCGTTATATTATCTCTAGTAATCTTAGCTATCAACTTACGGATACGCACCCGGGCACGCATTCGTAAGCGGCGTGTGAGTTTGTCATTCTGTCAGTCACATGTGTTACAACTGTGTATATGTGAGGCTTCAACGCCTTGACCGGTTCGAGGCGACGTACATGGTATTGGTTCTAGCAGCAACTTGCATTTACGCGCCATCCAGCCGAAAGTGTGTGTCGGGCTCAGATCGTGGCGAGCACTACCGACTAAAACTGCTATTCGTTAGCTGGCCCTATAGGCATTTTACTGCGGATGCGTGTCTTGGGGTTTTTGTTTGTGTTATTTTCGGCGGATTTTGCAACTGCTAACGCGATCGCGTCGTTCGCGTCGTGCAATACGTGCTTCGGCCGACAGTAACGGGAGTCGGTTAATAACATCGGATCGTATTCCGACATTTGAAGGATCAGTTTATTTTTCTGATTAATGGCACGATCAAAGAACTTTTGAGACAGCTCTATGAAGTGTCCCTTTATCGAGGTCAAGTGAAAGTCACAATGTCACAATGTAGGTCGATGTTTTGCAAGTACAAACGTCGAATGCATGTAACACACAAAGTGTGCTTATGTCTGTACGCTATTTTGCTTTTTTTGTTTACGAGACGATAGAGTTTAAAATGGACATATCACGCCTTTTTCATAACGTTATCTATGTGATTCTTAATTATGTTAATCTAATGTACAGTGCGGTGTCATCCGCGAACATCGCCAGCTGGACGCTGGTATAGATTGAAGATGGTGGGAGAGATAACCGATCCTTGAAGACAACCGGCTCTGAGGGGACGAGGAGAGGATAGGGTGTCCCCTGTAGCGGAAATGCCTGTTTGCTAGGTGACTGTTTACCGTCAATACTAGTCTAACCGGCAGTCCTAATTGGTATAGTTTGAAGATGAGTCCTTGATGCCAAATCTTGACAAACGCCTTCGCTATATCAAAGAAGACAGCGCCCGTGCGGCCCGGGGGCCCTCTTTGAGTGAAGGTTCTTTATTAGATCCTTTACTTCTTCTGTGTCCGTCAGACGTATAATCTTGTCATCATCGTCCGGTGGCACAGCCAGGTGGGCCGTTACTATACTTTCTACCTATTTTATGTAAGAGGGGTCTGTGAGGAAGGAGCCAGGAGACACTTCGCTTTTTTCGCTTAGGTTTTTTTCGCTTAGGATTTTCGCGGTTAAGCGGTGGCATTTGATTCACTGGTTCGGATTTCATAGCCTTTGTTAGTGGCCATTAGGCCATATGAGACGGTGATTGTTCACTGACAAAGTGATCCCATGTTGCGACTGGGTCATCTCATACCCAATCGCGACATGGAATGATCCTATCCCTATCCCCCGCATGGGGGCAGAGGGAGCCGTTTCAGGATTTTGGTCCCGGTCGTCCGTTCTCACAGCGGGGGTGCCCTGGGCGGTCTGCCCTCACCGGGTGAGATTGCCGGTAGTCCCGGCAAAGGCCCAGCGAGTGGCAACCAGTGACCAAGGACAGTTGTTAGCCGCTGATCAGGCAGACGAGTGAGTCCCGCGGCTAGCTGCGAAGAAGGAAAAAAGGGGGAGAAAGGAAGCTATTGTCGTACCGCATCTACGTGGTAGAAACCCCACTACGGGGACTAGGATAAGAGGAAGCGAAAAGGTACAGGAGTCAGTAAGGAAAAGAGGTTGTAAAGCAATAGAAGCATGAAAGATAAAAGACATGATTGGATGACTGAGTGCATGAAGATGAGTGGAAGCATCAGGCGTCTATGTGCGCGTAAACGAAGAAGCGTGATGTATAAGTGCATGGGAGAGGGGAGCAGTAGTTAGATGAGTGATAGAGTGAAAACAAAGAGAAAGGCGGCTATAGAGAAAAGCAGAAAAGCCTATTGGCAGAGCGGAAGCGATATTATGTAGGTGTACTAACCACTGGCGCTTGTATCACTGTTCCTGTGGGCGCGCGCGACGGTCTAGCATCCAGCGTATCGGAAGGCTGCATGGAGTCGCGCGGGTATGCTCTGCGGTCGGGTGGCCGCCTGTGGTAGAGGGCCAATTGACGGAGAGCGGCATGCGTGGAGGTGTCCGCTTTGGCAAACAGGCGGGAGGCCAGGAAGGCTATGTGCTCTACCATAAGGTCCCGGGTTATAGTGGCGTTACTAACGTAGCGGGGGGCGTCGACTATGCGGCGCAGGGCCCTAGATTGGACCGCGCGCAGTCGGCGCTTGTGGTAAGGCGCTAGTAGGTGGTACCATGCTGGGGCCGCATACGTCAGGCGGGAGCGGATGTATAATTTGTATATGGTAAGTTTTACCTTGAGTGGGAGGAACCTCGACAGCGCCGGCTGCAGCTGCCTTAGTGCTGTGGAGGCGCAGGCGTGTGGGCCCATAGTTAGATTGGCGTGAAGACGAACGCCCAGGTATCTGGCCCGATGGACCCAGGGGATGGGCTCATGAGAATTATCGGTTGGAGGAAGCATCTGCAGCGGGGAAAGGTCACCACCTGAGACTTGGCAGTATTGACGGTCAGCCGCCATTTCGACAACCAGACGGAGCGCATGTCCAGGATTCTCTGTATCTTTGAAGCCGCATGTTGGTAATTGAGGGATGTCGCTAGATAAGCTGTATCGTCGGTGTACAGGGCGGCCATGACTACCTCGCCGCTGGGGATATCGTCCACATATTTATTAAAGAGGGCTGGAGAGGGGCAGCTACCCTGCGGTGCTCCGGCATTGATGGGACAGGTGGCCGAGTGGGCCTCCTCCACTCGGATGGAAAAGGTGCGTTCGCTCAGGAAGGACCGCACGATGGTGACCAGGGGACGGGGAACCCAGGCCCTCGTGCCAGACGTGGTCGAACGCCTTTTCCATGTCCAGGAAAAGCGCCGCGACTGATTTTTTTTTATTAGCGGCATTCGTAATGTAATGAATGGTGCGGATAAGTTGGTGTGTGGTCGAGTGTTCGGACTTGAAGCGGAACTCGTCGGCTCGGGTCAGCAGATAAGGGGTGAGACACTCGAGGAGGAAACGCTCGAACAGACACTTTGGAGAGCGCGGGCAGTAGAGTTATAGGCCTGTAGTTGGCGGAAGACCGACAGCTCTTCTCCTACTCTCCATAATTACATCCCCCGTGTTCCATTGGGTAGGGAAGTGGCCCGTGTGGAATATCCCATTAATTAAAAGAGCAATGGCGGCTGCGGTTCTAGGGGAGGCGAGTCGTAGAGCAGAGTTAAGAATCTGGTCGGCGCCCAAGGCCTTCCTGAGATTAACCCTGAGGAAGGCGCGACGGACCTGGCTCGGCGATACGAGGAAGGAGGCGGGGGCTGTGGTAGTGGTGGACTCCTGTGCTGATGGAGAGGGGGAGCCCTCACGGGCGAAGTATTTCCTTACCTGCGCGAACACCTCGTCCTCGTGGTCAGGCGCGGCAGTGGTCGAAAATGTAGAAACCTGTGTAAGGTACCTGGCATGGATATTGGCTTTGTCTGCTACACGGTAGCGTAGGTCCCCGTCCTCATGGGTTAGCGGACGTATGGGCTCCTTGCTGCCGGCGAGTTGGCGGGAAAGGCGATGGACGGACGGTAAATCCTCGGCAGCCTGAGAGAGGCGATATCCCCATGTCGCCGCGTAGTGTGCGACAAACTCGAGCTTGACCACCGCAGCAGCTCTATTGAAGGCGGTACGGATGGAGATGGGCACGGATGTTTGGTGGCCGCGGCTAGTGCGGCTGAGAAGGCCGAGGCTATGCCGTCCGCCAGGCGGTCCACGTCCACCGCAGACACCACCGGGAATGTAGGGCTGCGCGCGTGGATTTCTCGAGCAAGAACCGTGCGATCAAGCTTTGGCCGCCGAGATGAGGCTGTGGCGATCGTTATTAGGACCGGGCAGTGGTCCGATTGGAGGGCATCGCAGCGAACCTCCTGGGTGACCAGTTCCTCCATGCGGTACATTATGGCAATGTCGAGCACGTCCGGCAGGCGGTCCGCGTTTAACGGGAAATGTGTAGGCTGATCTGGGGCCATAATTGCGTATCCGCGGGCCTCCGCGTCTGCGAGGAGTCGACGGCCGTCGCAGGTACAGTATCGCGGGTAACAGGCCGTGTGCTTGGCGTTGAGATCCTCGGCGATAACAGTGGGCTCTTCTGATAAGTGCCCGTGAATCTCCGAGAAATCTAAGTGCGTAAGTTAGGAGGCTTATATGCTGCGAACAGCCGGGTTTAGCACCCAAGCATACCTCAACGCTGAGGGTGTAGAGGGAGGTGGTAAGCCTGGGCGGCAGCACCTGGTGAATGACGGTGCGCCTAACCAGAATGGCCAGGCCGCGGCATGGGCGGCCGTCCGGCGGGGGAGTGTAGTCTAGCCGATGGGTGTGGTACCCGGGCATCGCGAATAGTCGTCCCTGTACGAGGTGGGTCTCACAGATCAAGGCAACATCCACGTCACGTTCGCGTTGTGCTTCCCGTGGAGAACCCGAGTGTTCCAATTAAGTACTGTTAGGTTCGCCATTGATGATGGTAGCAAGTGCTTGAACGATGGCTGGCATCAGCAGTACGAGCTTTGATGTACAACTTATGAGAGCCTCGATGATGAAGCCGCCTGTGCGGGGATGGCTTCAATGAACCGGCTGGCCATATCCACTAAGGCGGCCGGTAGGGATAGGGGTAGTGACTTTGGTGCGCAGGCCAGTCGCTGGGTTACCTTTATGGGGCATCCCCATCACTCTGCTGCGATCTCGGGAGCTGTCTGGGAGGCTGCCTCCGGCTTTTTGTTGGTCTCAGCTGTTGGCGCAGGTTGTTCCGACGCCATCTTTCTTCCCTCTACCCCTGTTGCACCTTCACCGGCGTTTGGTTGGTCAGTCTCCATGCGCGTAGTGGGGCCGTGCGCCAGCGCCATGAGGTGTGGCTGCTCAGGTGGTGGAGGAGATACATAGGCCGCGGCTATAGTCGCAGAGGTCGGTGCGTCTAGATACGACGCAGTAGTGGCCGTCGGTCCGGTGCGCTTGTTGCGAGCCTCGCATTTGAAGGCCGGGCAATTCCTCCTGTTGGCGGGATGGGCTCCGCAACAGTTAACGCAGGTGGCAGGTGCATCCATGGGGCGAGGGCAGTCTTTGGCCGCATGTTTCTAGCCACAGCGTACGCAGGTCATTCTGCGGTGGCAGTTATGGCACGAGTGCTGGAATTTTAGGCAGTGGTGGCACTGAGCCGGGCCTCGGAGGCACCAAGCTTCCAAAACGATCCCGTTCTTACCCAACAGACTGTTGACGGCATAGATATCGGGTATAGTGGTCGCCGACACCTCTTAATGTATGCCAGGTGAATGCATCACGATATTCAGGTTCGAAGCCAATATTGATGAGGGCGTCTGTAATCTTTTCCGGGGTGGTTTTCGCGGGAAGGCCTCGTATGGCAACTTTCATGCTCCTGTCCGCCGGGAGCGAGTATGAGAACCACGAAATTCCCTCCTCGCGTTCCAGGTCGGAAAGGTACTTCTGCCTGATGCGGTACTCACGCTCGTCCCTTGGCGTGAAGCGTACGACCTGCCCGTAAGGGCGGTCGCTGCTGTTGTGGCCCAGCTTCTCCCGGAGCGCTTGAAAATAACGCTTCCAATTAGGGAGGCGTTCTACGATTAGTGGAGGGTACCTCGGAATTTGTTTTGGCGGCGTTGCCCCACTCAGGCCGGGCGCGCTGATTAGGCGATTTTGTGCTTGGTCTAGCGCTGGGAGTGTCACCGCTGCCGCGCTTGCGTACGTTGTCGGCGTTTTCTTCACCGGGGCGAACGTGCGTTGCTTCGTGCGGCCGGCGAGGGGGAGAGTGCCCGCTTCTTTAGGGGTTTGATACGTTTACCGGCATCGGCGGTGAACTCGCCTTCTGCATCTATGGTGACGAACGATTGCTGGTACCCGATCATGGTGCGTTTTTCAGGGGCGTGTAGGTACTCCCTGTCTTTTATTATAAATCCGGCCCAATCCATCTCACTGCGAGGTAGTCCTCGCGCCCGGGGTGTGCTGGAACACATACAGGACATCAGTGTCCATCCCAATGCATGCCGACGCCGTCTCGGTGCATGGCATGCGCAGCGCAATCACTGCGAGGCTGGTGCGGGGCTTACCTGAGTTACTATCTGGAGCTTCGCGGTGGCAATCGGGTTCTTGGCCGCTGAGGGAGGGGTTCCGCTCTCATCTATCGCTGATCCTCGGGTCCCTTGGGAGCGAGCGGTTGGAGGTCGTGGATGATGTGGACGCGGTCCTGGTGCTTTCCGTGGTTGGTTGGTTGAGACATGTTAGAGTGTTAAACGGACTTACTCATACCGAGCCGGGTGTTGTCCTCCTGGCGAACTGCTTCAGCAGGACGCCTCGGTAATCACGCCCTTTTTTTTTAGAATAAATTGACGCGACAATCGCGGTGAAAAACTTCGGTCGTAAAAAGTTCCGGCGCGCTTCGGCGTTCACGTCCCGAAAGGGACGCTATCCTGAAAAGGACAGCTGCTACGCACAGGTACGGATCCGAGCGGTAGAGTGAGCGAGACAAAAACTGTGGGCACTGAAACGGACGTTCTGTCGATGCTCTCTCACTGAACTGGCCGATCCGATCTCATGTCCCGTTAATGAATTTGGGTATAGCCTTTTTAACATCTCTGTCGAATTGTCGGATGGCGCGGTGGTGCAGCCAGCGACCGCACGGCACCGCGAGTGAGCGGGACCTACAAGCGAGATCAACTGTATTGCTCTCCTCTAAAATAAGTAACAGTATTCTAAAAATCGACCCTCGCAATTTATCTATTTAAATTTAAATAGACCTTGAAAGGCAATGTTAGTCCTACCCAGGGGAGAGGCAGCATGAAAGGGACATTTTGAATTTCAACTTAAATATAAACCGATCATAGATCAACACCAGTCATGTATAAATATTAATGCAAAATGTAAATATAGACAAATAAGAAATGCCATATTTTCAGAGGATTAGCTCAAACAGCTAACAGCTCCAACCTATTAAATATATTAACCTCGTTCATAGAAAAACGCCTCGATAAGTACAATGTCCTTTTCGAGCCACGTCTCCCCTTCTATTGGTTTAAATTACCCCTATAACGCACCAAGAGTAAACTGGAAGAAGTAACGTGATTGGCATCAATTACAAATAAATTACGAAGTAAAATTTTTGGTGATAATATTTGTGGGGGCTTAAATTATATAGAATAAAAGAGTTTTGTGTAAGTAAACATACCCAAAATTTATCATAATTATGTAATTATTTATTAGTGATTAACACAATTGATAGCCAATACTTTTTATTTCGAATTAATATAATGCGTACCTAAGTAGTATTTTAATCTAATAATTTTAATATTTCGAGAAATAATTAATGATCTGATTAATAAATTAATTAAATTATTTAATTAGCATTTTATTCAACTTATTTGTTATTGTTAGTCTAATCTCAAGTCCCATATAAGCCATACTTTGTTTTAATTTAATTGTTTTTGTTATAACGAGAAAAATATGCTACTTTGTGTGAATTGAATAAATAGGCTAAAGGCTAAATAATAAAAATAACTGGACTGATTTGAAAAAATATTTTTCCATTACTGTACAGTATCCCCGGTAAACATGGGCGGTGAAATATTCGGGAACGTTAAGGATCTACATAGAATCTCCGATAGAGTAACCCATCGCGTGAAAAAATACCTAAAATATAATGGAATTCTTTGGTATTTTTTCACATGTGTACGCGGCAGGAATTATTTGCGACAAGGGTGTATAAGTAAATGTGAGATGTCGGGATTTTAATTGTGTATAGCTGGCTTTTTATTAATTATCAGCACGAAGGTTGGGGTCAGGTATGGGCTGCCGGTAGGTTAAAATTTATATCATTGTAGTTACTTTACAGAACCTACTCAATTATTTTAACAGGAGTTTAAAATTTACTCAAAATCAACCCTCAGATTAACAGTCTTCGCAACAGCTTAACATTTCAAGTATATTTATTTTATAACAACGTTTTATTTATCAACGTCAGTAATTATTGTCGGGTGCCTTAAGATATTGTCAATATTTAATTGGCGCCTTAAGATGTTAAAATAGCAACATTTCCTAGTTCATCTTTTACTTGAGTATATAACTTGTGTCAAGTAAGACCTTACATAGCAAAGCCTATGAAGGCAAATCACAGGTGTTCTCACAGTGCAGCCTACATCCTATTTTAGAAGAAAAATGGGACTATAAGAATTAATAAAGGTGTTGCTAGACTTGCAGTTCCGTCCAGTATTACACATAATATGTATCAGGATACAATCAGGAGCACAATTGCATAGGCTTGTACATGCACCGCCTTGAGGGTCACTTCCTGGCGTAACGGGTCGAATATGACGTTCCAGAAAGTAAGTCCTGCTATTAATTCGCTAAATGTTCTGTCACAATTGATCCAGATTTTGTTCTTTATAAAAGATAATACTAGGTACTTATATATGAAATCTGCTTTTTTCGTAGTGGCCAATTTAATCACGAATTTCTTCTCTTTGGTAAGGAATTCCAAGTTTCCAAAACTTACAGCTATTTACTCACGTATGTGCTTCGGTCACCATCATTCATTTGCCATTTTTCTTTTTACAAAAAAACACTTCGTTTTTGGTTCCAACGCTTTCTTTCTAGAATTTCGACCTGCAGAACAAGCCCCGTGGATGGCCTGAGACCCAAGCTGATAATTGAATACTATTGTGGAACCGGATCCATCGCAAACCACGCCCTAGTATGGTGCAGGCTGCGATGTTAGTGATAAACCACTTGAAGCAAATTGGGAATGTTAAAAAGCTTGAAAGGTTCACCTCACGAATTGACTGAAGCAAACCGGCAGACGCGCATCGACTGCTGCGTTATATTACTAGACCGGCACAATAATGAAGGTGTTTTAAACTGAATCATTACCTGTGATGAAAAATGGATGATAATCTTAAGCACTCAGAGCAATGGTTGGATCCTGGCCAGCCAGCCAAATCCTGCCCCAAATGAAAAGTAATCCCAAAAAGTTAGTTGCAAGCGTTTGGTAGAATGGTGCCGGTATTGTTCATTACAGTTTTCTCAAGTCTGGCCACACTAATATGGATGATGTTTATTGCCAGCAATTGTAAACCATGATGGAAGAGCTAGCGACTAAAAAACCTAGGCTGGTCAATCGCTCCACGCCACAGCTCTCTCACGCCATCGCCAGACCACACACTGCTTAACAGAGGGCTACCAAATTAGATGAGCTTCAATTGGAAAGTCTAAGATAAGATACAGTCTACATCCTCCGTACTCTCCGGACCTTGCTCCAACAGATTACCATTTTTTTCGAAATTTGGATAACTTCTTGCAAGAGAAAAAATTCAATTCCGATGGGGCAGTCCAAATCGCCGTCAAAGATTTTATTGACTTCCGTCCGACTGGTTTTTTTTTAGTAAAGGGATCGAAAAACATTTATTACTTTACAGTGTGTTAGTTTATTACACAAATATAGAACAATTAAAAATATAAAAAGCTTATTCGAAGTGATCTCCATCGGCTGCAAAACAGGCCTTCAAAGATTCAGGCTGGTTATCAATAGAAACATGCACGCTTTCCATGGGGAATTTCTTCACTGAATCGTATGGCTTGTTTTAGGGACTCAAAATTATCATGGCGTTTACAGCAAGCTGTATTATCTGAAATTGACCATGAATCATAATGCAGCGAATTAAAATCGAGACTAAATGAAGAGCAGTGTTCAGCTCTCATGAAGCCCGGAGCGTTATTTTTAACCAAGATTGTGTGGGTGGAGCATTATGATCTCGTCCCGCGTTTTGCTGGAAGGTACATACTTGGTTACTGAATATGGTGTTATTAGGGGGCTTAAGTACTTTTTCAAGAAAGGTATCTTGATACGCTTGTGCATATGTTTTGATACCTTTTTCGCAAAAACATTGCTCAGTCGCCCCTTCACAGCCAACATCCCACCAAATCATCACTAAAGTCAGATAAGGCCCACGCTCCACTCTGTCGATAATTGGGAAGCTTCCTTAGAGCTTTTTTTATCATTTTGTTTGCTAAAATTCTGCTCAATTGTAACAGTTTACTCACCCGTAAACAACACTTCTCTGTGACCTCTCTTTGCGCATCGCTACAGTAGTTGTTTCGATTTTACCACCCTATTCATCTTTAATTTATCACTTAAGAAGTGACCAATGCGTCTCTTATAGGCTGCAAGAAAGTCTCTTTGTACCTATTATTAGCCCGGTACACAAATATTTGACTAATACCAAGTGTACGGAGACTTTTAAAAATTGTATTTGGCTCCACACACATACTTTTTGTAATGCAACCTTAACGATTCTGTTCTCTTAATCACTCTACTCCATTTTAATACCTCAAAATATTATACGATGTATTGCCGACAAAGTTAGAAAACACTAAGATAGAAGAACACGAAGCACCCCGCTACAATTTGAAGTATTAAGTATAATTCCAAAAAAAACTCACGAATCGGTTGATTCGATAGTTTTTCTTCACCGATCGGAATAATTATCATACAACAAAACTAAAATGTCAGCCATGTTGTCGCGTTTCGTGTGGTTTGTTAGTAGCTGGTGACCCATTAGGGGGATGAGGTGAAGGACAACGCATCTGAATGTGCGGTTGTTAATGGGCGTCACGTCACGTGTTACCTTATGACATTCATTTCATAATACGTAAATTTATATTTTAGGCCACAATATTTTTACACTTGTAATGTAATAAAAACCAGACATACTTACCTGAGCCATTGGAATGCAATTCTATAAAAAAGTCTGCAAATTATTCAAATATTCACATTATAATCAACTGTAAGTTGGTACCATATTTTATTTTATTACACTGCTTGGAATATATTTAAATATATTATTTTTATGAGTCGCTTATAATGTTAGGCAAAGACATGTGTATAGTAGTAACATAAAATGAGTTTGATTGTTTCTTTGAACGCGCTAATCTCAGGAACTACTGAACCGAATAAAAAAAATATTTTTGTGTTTTGATTAGTCCATTTACCGAAGAAGACACCATGACGCTACTACTCACAGGACTGTAATTACGCGGGAGAAACCGCGTGTAGATGCTAGTTAATAATAAGTCCGGTGTTTCTCTTTACAATGCAACTAATGTTCTATAGTTATGGAATGTAAATTGTGCCCCGCGGTTTCACCCGCCCAACACACATATTTTATCTATCAAGTAACAAGGTATACTCGTTTTTAATAAAAAGTGAAAAAAAAAACATGTCATTCATTCCACATTGTAATCTATATCGGTGCCAAATTTCAGATGTATTTCGGGAAAGAATAACAAAAATACATGAAAATTCATGTATTTCAGTTATTGGAATTAGTATATTAGTAGGATTTCAAACGTTTTTTTTTTCTTGTAGCGTAATTATTAGACTCCATTCGGCCAGTGTTTTGGAAAAGCAAGCAACTAATGATGTCACAATTGTCGGAATTAGGGTCCGTTTCAATTGGCCCACGTGCGAACCACCAAAGACAAATCTCAAGGACCTTGCGATGACATATATACAGAGTGTGCCGAAATAAAAATTTTACTGAATAGCTCAATTTTTTATGAAGTTAGAGTTTAAATAGTACCAATATTGTAGTATAAGTGTTCGACATTCGCCCACGAGGCCCATGTCTGTAGAAATGAGCATCTAAGCAGGAAGTGTTGTGTATGTTGCTTAGACAATTTTTTCATTACCTTATTCCGATGGGACGGCGGTGCAACACGACCGGAGAAAAATCAGGTGTAGGTTTGAATGCTTCCCGTGCTCTTATAGACACGGAGATGAATACCGATGACTCCCTAACTGGATCTCTACATCACGATCAGCTTTTTCTGCTCCATGCTGACGGAAGTGTCCAGTGCAGCTTCATCAGTTATGAAAGATATCGGGTGACGGTCTAGGTGAGATTGTAGTCAAAATGAGGACACACACCCCCCTCCTTTGGATGGGAAGGATGCATCCCGATAGTTATTTAAAACTAAACTGTAGCTATTATAGTAACTATTATTATCTTTGCCGATGGGAGCGGATCCCCTCGCCTCACCTCTCCAACGAGGGGTGGGGGCAGCTCACATGCGGCAGTTAAAGCTATTGCATCATCATGGGGGGATCACAGTAAAAGTAACGCTGGCTACCTAAATTATATTATTCTTAGTGAACGTAGAAATGATCTGTTAAGAAGTGAACTACAAAACGGTCAATGTAGTTAAAATACTTGCAGTAAAACATAGATTTATTAGAGACGTGTGATGTATTTGTGACGTTTTGTAAATCGATATGGTGCATATGATAGCATAACAAGTCGTCCCTTTCATTCCATCGGACGATGTATTTACAGATCAATTAGAGAATCGTACGTAAACCGACTTATTGACCACCAGTTTTTTTTTGTTGCTGCTTTGTCACAAAGAGAGGACCTTTTAGGTTTAATAATTTTTAGAGTTTACCCCATAAGAAACCATATATGGCACGCAGTATAAAATAAATATGATGAATGAGAAAGAAAATGCGTTCAAGCAATCGAACGTAACACCAGCGTAACGTTTTGCCGCGCTTACGTAGCCAGTTGTACACCTTTCACTTCAGAATCGTGCTCATTCGAGTAAATTCCAATGGCGTATCAATTCTAACACAAATCGTAATTTTTTTTTATTCGCAAAAAGGAACACTCTATATGGGCATAATAACTGCAGATTCTTGGGCTGGCTTGGAATTATCTACTGAAGTAACAGCTATAAATCAGTTGGGTGTTTTGACAGCATGTCATATTGGCGGGAACGCACTGTGTGGTCTGTCATTTGCCCTGCGATGGCTCGTTATTGAACAACAGATCCCACCATCTTCGTTATTTCTTATTACCCAAGAATCATTTTAGGAATAGAAAACGTTATTGTATAGGGGGCTACGTGAAATCGCACCTTTTGAGAACCACCGACATGAATAATTAAATGCAAGATAATTATGCGAATGTCTAAACATTCGTATAATTATCTTGCAGATACGATAAGGTTATCCGTCTTACCACAGGAGACCTGAAAACCACCGCGAGTGCCATCAGTGCAGCCTTTGGAGAGGTACCTGGGAACAGCAAATCATCAGGGCATCTCTACGGCCAGTCACTCCCCTAACGGACCGACGCCTCCTCCACAGCAGGGTCGCCCCGCACCACAGGACAACCCCACTAACTTTGGGACAGCGCAATGGGGTGAGGTTCCCAACCTCGCCCTTTGCCCCCTGCGTAAAAAACGCCTCCTCCTGTTGCTCTTTGCCCCCTCTTCTTATAAGAGGGGTACCAAGAGCGTTTCCTCCTCCTGCTCTTTAGCCCCCTCTCCTTATAAGAGGGGTACCAAGAGTGTTTCCTCCTCCTGCTCTTTAGCCCCCTCTTCTTATAAGAATTCGCCTCGGTTCACCTCAGGCTGCTAAGCCCCACCGCCACGATAAGGCTTGAACCTTATCGTGGCGGTGGGGGATGAACAATAATACCTGCCTATTACTGGGTAGTTACTATCATTAATGACACCACAACAAGTACACCGCCTCACAGAGTACGTACTACGGCTGGATGGTGCATTTTTCCTGCTAGAACCAATATCATATACACCGCTGGTACCGGTCGAGCGATGAAACCTTACATGTAGTGACACAGTTATAACAGATATGACTGACAGAATGACAAACTCACACACCGCTTACGGAAACGAGCCCGGGTTCGATTCCGTAAGTTGAGAGCTTAGATTTGTACAAATAAAATAACGCGACTTTAGAGAGCTCTAATAATAAATAAATTAAGAATACGGCTTTTTGTTGATTTGTAGCGCAAATCGACCCCTTCCGTCAGAGGGGGGTGAGGAGGCAACTTAAAGGGCATCGTGCGCGTGCCGTCCCACTAGTGTGGGGAGGGGGACCGCTTCCCCCTTTTCGGTCCCAAAAATAACTATAGGGTACGCCCACAATCAACCCGGTACATCTCTTCCCACCTGATGGAAAGTGGGGGTCTGTCCCCCTATCGTCTCCCTAAACCTGAAGACACAAAAGTCATCGTAGTCAGTCGAACTGTTGAGGCTGGACAAACGCCGCCAACCACTATTAAGTCCCTCCGAAGAAAAAAAAAGTTAATGACACCTCTCGTTACCAAACTATAAGATAGTAGACGGCCTGAAATGAATAAAAGGCTATGGTAGCGCGCTACCTGGTGACAAGCCGTAATCTATATGGCCCCGTAATCTATATATCCGGATGGCCCGCACAATCGAAGAAAAAGATGCCTGCTTTTACCAAAACCTGAATACGCAATATCCAGTCATCGATCACGTCATGTGATCATGTGAGTGAGGGGTTTTCCGTGCCGTGCCGATCCAATCCGTCTGCAATGTAGCATAGCACTACTTTTTTTCTAATTTAGATTTCCAAGACTCGTTCTTTGACAGTCGGTTAAATACTTCCGCAACATGAGTAGCGGCAGGTCATTAGTAGATGGGTTATGTAACTTTTCCGGTGCCCCGTTTTCTGTAGGTACCTACAGTAGTCTATAGCATGTATTGTAAAGTTTATTAACAATAAAATTAACAGTAAAGCCAAAAGGTTCTTTAAAAGACGATCTCGCCAAGATAAGGTAGGATTAACTATGGATTTAAGAATTTATTCCTAGTCAAAAACGAAAGAAAAATAGTTACAGAAATGTAATGTGTGTTGTTGCTCATTATTGGTTTTCATTTGACAAATGTTAAACTATCTTAGATTTAGAACATTCCGCAAATTTTTATTATTCAATAGCTCCATTTACAAGACATGTCGTACGCCACTTTCTAATAAATAGTAAAAACAAAGCACCATCATATAGAGATAAAAATAATAAAAAAAATCCCTGTTACGCGGAGATCATACTATCATATTTTTACCACATTCACTATTAGACATTATCGCAAATTTACTTATACATTGCGTTTTACACAATACATTGTTAGTGTTCTGCGATCAAAAACCGTCAATGTATATTTTGATCGTCGATATGACAGCAATAGTTAGATTCTAATTCCCCATCGTGGTAGAGCGAACCTATCACTGAATGGAAAGGCTTGTGGTACATTTCGCCAAGTATAAAACAGTCGTGGGGACAGCCACAGCATCAGTCATTACAAAGAAGTCTAACAATCTAAGTGTATCAACATGATTGCATTCGTAAGTGTTTTAGCTCCTTCATTTTTTTTTAAATTCAATTCACCAATTAAAGTTACTCTGTGTATCTAAAGCAATAAAAAATACAAATCATTGAACTCATAACGTATATAGACGTTAATATAGACGTTACGTCTGTCCGTAAGAATTTATATTTATCTGTATTCTAGTCAATTGAAATATTTAGTTTTAAAATTACAGGCCATAATTAATAAACAATATTCTTATGTCATTACTATGAACCTAATGACAATTTTTAACACATTGTGTAAATTTCAAATATTCCTTTTTAGAATGTCTAGTCTCCACGACTAAATAGTGGGAATTGCAATACAATATTCATAAATCAAAAAACATAATAATGAAATTATTTATGACAGTTAATTTGAATATATAATTTGCAAGCCGTCCAGACCAAGGGCAAAACGTTCGGCCAAAAGAAGGCTCCGACGTTCAATTTTCAAAGCTAATAGTAATAATAAATATTACTATTTTAATAATTTAGATTGTAATAATAAATTTTGTTAATTTCAATTTAATTATACGAAAATATTACTCTGTTAAGTTTTTCTTTCTTCTCGTCATAGTAATGCTTATTTAAATTCTGAACATCATTAGATAATATAATGCATTTTAAGCTGAGGACTTGACATTTTTTGTAAATGGTCGGTAAATAAGAGTCTATAACTCAATGTTTTTTTTTGTTCCTCTTAATGAAAGTTCAAGATATGTGTAAAATGTGTTTATTTTTTTATTTTACTCGCACTTTGAAGCACAAAAGTTGTTTTATTTAATATTGTGTGCGTAGTATACAGGCTATAATAAATAAGGATAGACCCTACTGTGTAATACTGTACACAATGTTTTAGTAAAGTTCCCTTCATTAATTTTGCTGATAAAACATACTTTTTAATTCACAAAGCTGTGTGGTGATTAAAAGTGCCTAAAAATTATGAACTTCATCTACTCATGAAGCGAATATAAAATGAACTATTTTTTATAGTATAGGGGGGTAACCGAAGAATCGGAGCTTTACTACGACCGCCCACTTCCATAAACATCCGCATAATTACTATGCCGATGCGTTGCCCGATTTTCTTCCTTCCCTCCAGTGGGGCATTTTTAAATTTTATGACATTATGCTAAACTAGACTCCTTGCTACATGACTTAGTAGCTACCTTAACATAGTTGACTTTTAATACGTAAATATCAAGTATAATTTATTACCTAAATTATACTAGACTCCGCCACAATTTAAGTATACACACTGTCAATCACTTCTCAGAACATGAAGCAGATATTCTCATTACTTTATGCAATAGACATTTGCCGTCAAGTGAAAGGACGGCAGACTTCCGTCTAGGAACCTCACCGACGCACATTCACTGCGTACCCTGCACAGGTTCTGTTAATTAAGCACTTAGTGTTTATAGTGGCACAACAAACGAAAGTAAATCAGATATACTCGTACACTAGATCATTTGACCATTAGTCACTATACATATAATCCCCCAATAAAATTTTATAGTTTACTTATATAATCAGCAGTTAATTAAAAGTAAAAGATATTGCGACTAATTATCCTTTAATACACAAGTCATGGATTTTTTTTTTAAATTTCTATATCGTTTTTAAATTACAGGCCATACTATAATGCGGCTCTATAGTCACTGTGGCGAGAGTATCATCATCACCGTCGTTATAAAAAAATTACTAATTGATCCAACCGTTCGCGAGTGCCGCGCCAATTAACACATTTAGTGGCTTCTTACTTATTTTATGTACGACAGTTGATAGAGTAGACAGTTAGGACCGAATCCCACATGTCACCTGCTTCATCATCAGCCGGACGACGCCCACTGTTGGACATAAGTCACGGTTGCCACTTGCATGCACTGGTTCCCCACCACCCTAACCAAGACGTCAGTCCACCGGTTTGGAGGCTCACTCCGTCTTCCTTGCTTACTTCACATTAATTACTATTAATTATTATGAATTTTAGCAGACAGCCGCCATCTTGCTGCTAGCAGCATGCAGCAGTGCCCGCCCGTCCGAGGAGTGGGAGCCGGAGGGCCACTCGCACACGGAGCACACGAAGCCCTACCACGTGACCGTGGTGAAGAAGATCGGGGTGCCCATCCCGCACCCGGTGGCCGTGTCTGTGCCGCAGTACGTGAAGGTGCCCATCCCGCAGCCCTACCCCGTCCACGTGACCGTAGAGCAGCCGATACACGTCCCCGTATATAAGGTGAGGGCACGCGGATATCTTCTATTACTCATCGGGATCTAGACTGCATGATATTTTATAGCATGCGGGGGGTAAACGAGCAGACGAGCATTGCAAATGCGTTGCCCTTCTTCCAATGCGTTCAACCCAATTGGCTACTGAATCTCGCAAACTGCACGAAACGCGACACCGTAACCTTCACAGGTCGTATTCGCAGTCAGGTTCGTTGTGAGACGCGCCACTATAGCAGTAGCTGCAGCGGAACCATCGATAATGACGATTAATAAGTAAATAATAAAATAATGAACTATTATTATCGATTATTAATTGATGAAACTAATATAGGCATCTGTTAGGAGGCTTCCACTTGACTCTCAATCATTTGTTTTTTTTTTCTGACGTGTTCGGATAATGTAGTTTTGATTAAGTTTCCTTATTTAGGTATCTACTAACTAACAACTTCTGTACACTACAATTATGTAATATATGTTACATAATTGTAGTGTATAGAAGTTATTAAAGCGAACTGGCAGTAACTGTAACACCTACACACATGAAATTTGATGGCGGTTCCTTTTAGGGTGAAGACATCCGCGAAGAACGAATTTTACGAAATCAATGGTGCGTTTTAGGGGGTGGGTGAAACCGCTAGCACTTGCCTGTTTTTATATTCTAGCAAATATACATCCATAGAGAGTAGACATCTCACTCAGTGTGAAAGATCGTGCCATACGCCAATTAGCATTGAATAAAATCTCTTTTTGCATCATTTAATGTAATAGTTTATGCCTCCATTAGCAGGTAGAGTCAGAGCAAACGGTACTAAATACGTCGACTAGAATTTTAAATTTCGTAGTACCCTCTTACTTACTCCGATCCGAATCCACATTTGATTTTGCTATTATCTGAAATCGTTTCTCCTTTTTACCTAAAACAGATAAGTTATATATATGAAGAACTTGTCAAGCACATACCCATTAGGGAATAACGAATGATCAGTCACTGCTTCATCACGCAATGAAGCTCCGATGATGCTTTTTGGTATTCGATGACCGGATTCGTTTGCTTGTTGTCCACAGTAGTATTTGGTATAATTTATTGCATACAAATAAATCATGTCACGAATTACACTATATTCTAAATACGACAAGCCAATGCTCTTTCCATGGATACTAGAAACGACAACTTGTCATGGAATTTCAAATGGATTTTCTTACTGACGCTTATCAAAAATAGATACACTTTTTTGATCCGAGTCCGAAGCAATTTCAATAGCACAGATTATATCATGCCTATTGTTATATTATCTCTTACATTAAATGTCACAGCGTCGCGTTATGTAAGGCAACAGGCCGCAACGAAAGTAAAAGCGACGTCAAGTGGAGCGTGCATTCTTTTTTCAAACTCGTTGCCGCGCATTTGTGACAATTCGATCTGATTTTATACCATTCCAAGCGGACATGTTTGATGTTACCAATGAGGTTATCTCGCAGTTGTATGTTCTTTAAATCGCCATGAGTTTACGACAGTTTTATTCTATTTTATATCAAGTACATAATAAAGACAAATCACTAATTCCATAGTTGGATGCCCTATCTGTTGTTTTATTAACAGTTTCATGTGCAGTATGAAAGAAAATGAAAGTAAAATCGAGCATAACGCTAAAGCATTACCTTGCTGACATCTCTGGGCTCCTTTCCCTTCAGAATCATTTCCGTTCTTGGAGAACTCCAGTCACATGTCAAAGCAGAGGCAGTTTTTTTAAGTTTATCACCGACATCATCAGCTTTTAGCGATTCAGTGTTGCACGCCAATAAAAACCAGAATAGCCGATCCCCGGATCGAACTAATGATCAACTTTCACTTTTTTTTCAGGTGGTTCCCCAAGTGGTAGAGAAACCAGTACCCTACACCGTCGAAAAACCAGTACCATACGAAGTAGAGAAACCCTACCCCGTGGAAGTAGAGAAGAAAGTTGAGGTCCCAATCCCCAAGCCATACCCCGTCCACGTACCAGTGTACAAACACATTTACCACCATAAGGGCGGCAAACACTAAAAGCTGTACATAGCTTACTCTGTAAGCTCGTACTTTACCAACCGTTTGAGCTTCTGATGGTACACTGGCTAAACTGCAAACTGGCCGAAACTAGTTTCGTGTGGATTGTATCGAAAGGAAAATCTAGTTTTCGTCAGCTTTTGTTACCAGTTCTAACCGGATTAGCTCAAAACGGTTGGTTGTAAATAATTAGTGCCCGTGGATTTATCCACGTTTAACCGTTGTGATATTTATTGTGTGGAAATTAATTGTATATCGCATGTTGTTTGTATTTTTTTTTACTTTGTTGACTTGTGTTATTGTTGTTGTTGATTATTTTATAATTATAAAACATTTTTATTACACGACATAGTTTTATTAACCTAGGTGATAAAGAGTCCAATTTTTTTTTTAATCAAAAGTTGACGCGAGGATGTGGAGTCCAGTGGTGTATGGGGCTCGCGGCACATTATAGTGCCTAATACCCACAGAAACACCGCGAGTGCCATCAGTGTCGCATTTGGTGGAGTGTCCCGGAAAAAGAAACTATCAGGGCACCTCCACGTCACTCTCCTAAGGGACCATACAGCTCCATAAAAGCGTCTCCTACTGTTTTCACACCAGGGTACCGAACCGCTACGACAACGATTGAACCATGGGGGGGGGGACGACATCAGATATTATCATAGCCCTTGGTCCCAGTAATAGAGCAAAGTTGTAAGCGCCTTTCACGTACTTTCGTTTATCGTCTATTGTCCATCATCTACCTTCTCCCCTCTGGCTCACCCCGCGGCCTCCATCTGAGACACGCGGAACAACTTACATGTTAAGTATCGTACCACTTCCAAAAGAATATATTTTTTAATTTTTTTTTTATTTTCGGGTACAAACGATCAGTTGGGGATCTTCTTATGACTACCGACGTCCATAAACATCCGCACAACAGCTATGCAGATGTGTTGTCCTCCGCTTACGACGGTATCCTGTGAGCCAGAGGTTGTGCTGGCCCAATTCAGCTGCAGTGCCGCATGATTAAGTTTATCTAGCCTAGCTTGCTAAAGCCCCATTTTGATAATTACAGAGAAATACAAGAGATCTGAACATGACTGCACAACGCAACTTGCGTTCAGGTGTATTTTGTAGAGAGACGGCAATTAGCCATTGTTGCATTACATCCAAGCGTCTCATTTAACAAAAAAAAACCTAATAATCTAATCTAACGAAAAGTTTATAAGACCAGCAAAGAAAGAAGAATAAGCTGTACCAGTAAATAAGGTATTTTTATAATGAAAATTAGATGTTCGGATATTAACGAAAGGTTACCAGATGTCTATAATAATACTCATTAAAGCTGGCGAAATCGTGAGCGTGTCTTGCGGTTGCTTACGCGTTCCCTTCTCTTCTGATACTGCCACAGAGAGCTATTCTATAAACAGCTGAGTGGTTATATGAGCATCTCTCTGTGTACCAAAGCAGAAGGGTACAGTCACAGAGAGCGTTGTTTTATAAACTGTTCGACAAACTCAGCAATTTTTAGAACAGCTCTCTGTGTCTGTGCCACTGCTGGTCATCTCCACAGAAACTGTGGGGTGTTACGGGCATCGAGGCGAACCTCATAACCCGGGTTGGGATTTCGTCCCCTTGCGGACGACTATCCCCTCGGTAACGGGGCCGCAATAAAATTGCGGTTTGCTATCCTGGCTTTTGGCTCAGGGAAATGTAGCACCAGTACCGGAGCACCCTGGACAGCTCGTCTTTTACGACCGCCCTCAGCTCCTCCCTGACGATCTCCCGGATTAACACACTGAGCTCGTCAACGTGGACCCTGGGCTCGTCGCGCCGACGCTGCTCCCCCTCCGAGCGTCTCGGTTCCCGCGAAGGTGGGGGGACTGATGTCCGTGGTGAAGGAATTGGTGTCTGTACACAAACACGTGGTGCGCGTGTTTGTGAGCGTGCGTGTTCCGGGTCCCTAGCCTGTGAGGGTAGTCGGCGCACTGCGGACACGGTGGTTTCCTGCTGCGGAGGGTGGCAGCTTGGGACGGCCTCAACTTGGGGCTTCCTCTTTCGAGTGCGCCTCCTTTTGAGCTTGGCCATCTTCACCTGCCTGGGTTTGGGGTCGTTGGCCGGGGCGGCAAGAAATGAGCCTGGGCCGTAGCTTACACCTCCGGTCATTGGCCGTATGAGGGCCCTTGCAATTGGCGCAGGTCGGGGTGGCTCCTCTCGGCAGCGTGCAGTCCCCTACTGCATGGACCC
The DNA here is from genome assembly GCA_017140195.1 of Eumaeus atala. Lineage (NCBI taxonomy): Eukaryota > Metazoa > Arthropoda > Insecta > Lepidoptera > Lycaenidae > Eumaeus > Eumaeus atala. The sequence goes on from JAFELO010002000.1 coordinate 656,700, forward strand.
CACCACAGCGGGCGCACCTAATTTCCCGGTGGCAGTTCGTTGAGGAGTGTCCGAAGAGCTGACAGCGGTGACACTGTGACGGTCCCTGTCTGCCCTTCCACCCCTCCACGACCACTCCGGGCATGCAGAGGAGCTCTCTCACCTCGTAGAGGCGCGTGAGCTCCTCGCTGTTCAGGCGGTCCAGCTGCGCGTGGTACAGGCAGCCGGGTCTTCCGCCTCTCGCCGGTATATGCCGGACGAAGCGCACCGGGAAGCCCATGCCCCTGAGCTCCTAGGCGATGCATTCGGTGTCCGTCCCCTCTGGCAGACCTCTAATACCCACCAAGAGGGTCTGAGGGTGGGGAGTAACAGTGCCACTGCACTGCCGGGTTGTCCTTAGCCAAGGACGTCAGTAAGGCCTGGACTGCCCGGAACTCCTCCGCCGACTGTGCCAGGAACCTTATGCCCCTCCCAAAGGGCCGGGCGTTGGGTGCGTGCCCCAGCACGTCACGCAGGGTGCGGAAATGCCTCTGCCAGTCTGGCAGAAACTCCACAACTATCGGAGGGTACTCCGATATTCTGCGCGGCGGCTGGGACTCGCCGGGGTTGCGGACCGTAGTAGGCGGGGATGGGGGGTGGGGGGTAGGGACACACCTAGGGGTTACCTTCCTGGGGCTCTCCAGAGAGGCGGCGAAGCTGCGATATCGCGTCACGTCAACCGATCCGCTGGAGAAGGCAGGCTCGACGTCCCCTGCAGACACAGCAGTCGAAATGGAGGCGGTGGCAACTCCCAGCGACGTCGACGAGTCCTCCTCGGGCGCCGCTAGGCCAGCCATTTCCGACTCGCGAGCCACAGGTGACGTATGCAGTGATTCAGGCGGGTCGGGTGCAGACAGGGATTGCGATGACGTAGAGGTGGCGGTCGAGTGTGAATCCTCCACTGCGACCAGCTTGGAGGGTCCTTCGGCGGGCGAGGACGCCGCGCGCTTCTGCGGGCGTAGCTCCTCCAGCTCCGCTGGGAACTCCTTCTTCTCCTCTTCAGAAGGGAGCAGGTGCCTCCTCACGATCACCCGTTCAGCCTTCTTCCGTGGCATCTTCGTGTTGGTGGTAGGTCCTCCGTCGGACTCGCTGTTCACTGCCCCGACCTTTCTTCAAAAAGGTCGGGGAGTATGTCGCGCGGTGCACCTTCGGACCTGTTGGGTCTAGGTCTCCTCTTATATACCAGACTATATGTATACAAAAAGCTCGTTGGCTTCGTCCGAGTTCTAAACACGGCACGGAATAACAATTATTCCGGACCGCGTTCCGAACAAGGACGAAAGGGCTGGGGCGCAAGCGGGACGACACTATCGCTCCCTCACCTTCCGGCAAGAGAGGGACAGCAGGCGTTTCCGAGTGCGGTAGTGATGATGTGGTGTGTCTGTACCAGAAGACCAGGGGTAGAGCCACGGAGAGGGTTGTTCTATAAAGTAAGCTGTATAAAGAATACCTCTCAATATTGGTACCAGAAGAGCCGGGAACGCGGAAATGCACACTACCTTGTTCCGGGTATGGTATGCACTAGCAATATAAATTTGCCTGCCATGTCTTCGAACGTTCCTCCAAAAGCTTCAGCTCACACTACCATTTTATGCAGTCGGGTTTTTGTTTTTCAATTTATTGTCAGGATTTTTAAACGGCACAGTAAATAACTATAGGGGGCAAACGAGAATTCGGATCCTTTTTAGGACTACAAACACCCATGCGTATGGTACGCATAATTACTGTGCCAATGCATTGTCTCCCTTTCATCCTCCACTCCAATGGACCACCGGCTACTCACAAACCGCACGGAACGCGACACCGAAGATGTAACTTTGTAGCAATTATATTTTGCTACTTAATCATTTATTGTTGTGTCTCTTTAACGGATTTTATCTAAAGAAACGCGATAAAATCCGTTAAAGAGACACAACAATGAATAACATTCGCGTAAATATACGAAAACAATATACTTAACCATTTTATAAAAAAAAGTATATCTGTCATCTCACAAAAACACTCAGTCTAACAGTCAACTGTTAGACTGAGTGTTTTCTCAGTGGCGGAGAAGTGTCATTTTTTTTCTTTTCTCTAGAGGAAGCGGACGGAGCTATTTCTTAAAATATGTTACTTAAATACTTTGTCCTTTTCAGTCCGCGAGACTATATTTTCGTGTCACAATGCACGAAATATTTCATATAAAAGGGAAGTTCATGATTTCTTGCCGACGCCATGTTTCATATCTTGTTTCGAAAAGTCTTTGTTAATGTTAAAATGTCTTAATTCTCTTACGTGTGCATTTTGATAGTTAGTATTTACATAATCTATATGGCTACTAATTTGATAGACCGTATCATTAATGTGTTAATTTGAATAGTATATGCCACGTGTGAAAGGTGGATGTGAAATTATATTCAATTGTAAATGAGTATATGTATTGCCTGATTTTAGTTGGGCCATGAAGCCAAGAGAATGGGACGGGACTTTACTTTACTAACCCTTATTAAAAACTGTATTGATTCCGTTGTTTGTTTCTTGTGCTATTTTAAGTTCGTTCATGAATGTGAATGTGGCGAGACAATGATTAAATAAATGTATTTTAAAGATCGAATAAATCTGAATAGTCCTTTTGACCCCTATTCTTGGTAATCCTCTATATAGAATTAAAATGGTAGCAACTTCACGCCGGTACCATGTGAGTAAGAACTGCAGCGGAATTGGGCTGGCGTGGTCAAATTTCGCCGCAGTTTGACGTCCTTGTCTGAAATATGCATCGATAACAAACCAATTGTGATGCGTACGTTAATAACCAGCAACCCGCCCCGGCTTCGCACGAATACTCCACGAAACATGGAAAAAATTCATTCAAACAATCCAACGTTTTTTTATAAAATTAATTCTATAGAAGTATAGAAATTTAAAAATTACACGGAAGGAAAGGTTTAGATATATCTGATTCGACTTTCACTTCGGTCAAGGTGAGGGCAACGACTCCGGGCTCGAGCGTCGCGAAACATTTCGCGGATAACGTTCATGTGTCATGTCTTCGAACGTTCCTCCAAAAGCTTCAGCTCACACTACCACCACGAAGTGCCCACTATCACGTTTTGTAGTTGTGTATGTATTTACATTTCAACATTCCCTGCTACGGATTGAACGGTTTACAGATTTTAACATTGAACGAAGCGGATGACACACGGTACATAACATTTTATGCAGTCGGGTTTTTGTTTTTCAATTTATTGTCAGAATTTTTAAACGGCACAGTAAATAACTATACGGGGCAAACGAGAATTCGGATCCTTTTTACGACTACAGACGCCCTTGCGTATGTTACGCATAATTAGTGTGCCAATGCATTGTCTCCCTTTCCTCCTCCACTCCAATGGACCACGGGCTACTCACAATCCGCACGGACCGCGACACCGAAGATGTCACTTTATGACGGATGTTGTTCCATGAGCGTCTTGTCACACGGCTACGACGGCGCGACGGTTATCATGTGTGGGCAGTGCCAGTAGGGAGGTTGGGAGTTACAACATGATCTGCATTACAAAAATCCTTTTTTTTCCTTCGGCGTGACCTACTACTGATTGGCGGCGCCTTAACAGTTCGAATGACTACGAAAGACTTTTTTGTCTTCAGGTTTAGGGAGACGACAGACCCCCCTCTTTTCCCGCAGATGGGAAGAGACAAACCGGAATTTTATTGTGGGCGTTACCCTATGGTGATTATTATTGGGAACGAAAAGGGGGAAACGGTCCCCTTAACCCACACTGGTGGGACGGCGCGCGCACGATGCCGTTGAAGTTGCGGTGTCGTGTATAAGGATAATTGAGCTCGTTGAATGTTTGGCTTATCTGAGGAGGCCGGCCTCCTCACCCCCCCCCCCTCCCCTCTGACAGGAGGGGTTGATTTGCGCTACAAATTGACAAAAGCCGTGTTCTTGATTTATACAATAATCCTGATGTATGTGCGTGATCCCGATATGAGAGTAACCGCTAATTCAACTATTATTATCATGGTCAGGGGAGCCGAGAAGTCCCTCCTCCCCTGATCCTTCGTCAGGACAGATCGCGTATTTAAAAATGCCCCGCGCAATTCACGTCAGTGAACGTTTGGCTCATGGATCCTGACCCCCCCTCCCCATGGCCCCCCAGGCCGCCAGCCTGCAACTTCTGACGGGTGAAAAGATTCGCGCGCAACATTCTCAGAGCACCCACGTACCTGTATGACGATATTAATTTAGCTAGGCAAATCATGGATCGTATTGGGATTAGTCGCTACTCTAAAGATGTCGTTGGAACCGCCCGTGGTCTCAAACGTGCGTGTTGTTGTCTGACTTGACGAGTGTCCATGTTGTAGTGTACATTTCGAATTCGTCCCCGCAGATGTCTGCGTACCCCTACACCGGTTGTGCGATTTTGTACTTTATGCAAAATCTCTAGCGAATACTTCACTGAAGTGTGACAACATCAGGCGGATACAGTATTTGTAGAGTGTGAGCTTATGGCTAAAAGATAAATTATTTCTAGCATTTATTAAATAGTAATGTTCGTGTATGACGTACCGTGCTAGAATCGCGGTTGACTCTCAAGACGAGTGCACATTGATTAAATATTTTCGCCTTCAGAATACTAAACAGCTCAACAAAAATGTCTAGCTTCTATAAGATGTGAAAGCTGACTGCAACCATTGTTATTTGATAACATTTAACAGTGGCAGTGCCACGCCGCTTGCAGCGGAATTGGCCCGGCCCGACCGGGGAGGTACCTCTCGCTCACATATTACCGCCGTAAGTTGACATCTTTGTTGTCGCGTTTCGTGCGGTTTGTGAGTATCCGGTAGCCCATTTGGGGGAGAAGGAAGGCAACGCATCGGCAGAGTAATTATGTGGATGTTCATGGGCGTCGGTATTCGTAAAAAGGGTTCGATGCTCGTTTGCCCCCCTACTCTATAAAAAAAGATTTTGAGCGCAAAAAGAATAATAGGAATGTCTATTTAAATTGTTTTTACCGCATAACGCAAGATATATTAGTAGAGACGTACTATTCAGATCGTATGTATTTTCAAAGAAATATAAACAATTTAATTTAATACAATTAAAATACCGAGCATTATATTATAAATTATTATAGGTACTTCATCTGAAATGCATTTGTAACATTGATTTAGAGCCAGACATCCACAATAAACATCTTGTTTTTGTGAAAAAATATACAACCATAAAATTTAATGAAATTTTAAATCACTACCATAAAGTTATTTTGAGAAAATTCTGCGTAAAACGTTTTAAATTCCAATGAAAATAAAACAACTGTGTAAAAAGTGGAGTTCTCAATTTGAAATTATTGTTTTAGAAATAAAACGAAATATTATCCAACCAGTAATACAACACAAAAAATGTTTCTACCTTTTTAGTTACCAAGTAGATATCAAATAATATTTTTTAACTTCTACTTTGACTAAACACTTTTATTCCATATGATTTTAATGTCATATAATTCATTGGATTTTTGGCGTAGTTTTTATGACACCATTAAGTGCACACGACCTTTATATACATATATAATAATAAAGTCAACGATATATCCAAAAGGTAGAATTACTTACTTACCCATGTGTTATCTCAAAGTTTTCTCAGTCTGGTTGGCCCCGATCAATACCGACGCAAGAACTGTATGAAAAACTTAGCAACGTGTGACACAATAAACTTTATTGATATTCCTAGTCATGTGTGATGAAAAATATATCATAAAAATAATATTTGTTTTAATATTTTTCATTGACTTTTCATATCCAGACTACCTTTATAGGTATTTCAATTATAAGCAATCTACAAACATGATAGCCAACTACCCTTGTAAATGTGCATGAATTACGAAATATTTTTGTTTTCAAGTGACACTTTTTACGCCTCGTCGCATATACATGACATAAGTCAGATAGCCCATAGAAAAATATGGTCTATCTGACTTATGTTACATAATATTCAGCTACATCTGCTAGTTGATAATATATGTGGGCTTAACATTGCTCGCCTCAACTGGCGTGACAATCTGTACCTACTCTGTGTCTTTGTCAGTTAAACGTAAAATTTTTCTGCCACACCATATTGCACTTTCATTATCTACTTTAAAAATTAATACAGTACGTAACTACCAACATTAAAAAACTTTATCTAATGTTAAAGTTAAATGAAGTTATATTCTTAACTCTTAACCAACATAACAATCGGGTTATCGCTGCGTCAATAAATTACGCTTTAATGTGTTAAAGCATATTTTTAAAACGCACATTTAATTTTAACGATAGAATTTTATGAGAGTAAAAAAAAATCCTACCTCCCACTTTTTAACGAAAATAAACGTTAAGAGCTACAATTAAAGTTTATAATTGTGTAACAATTTAGTTAATAACATACAAGCGTCAACGTTTGATTACAACAATAAAAGTGTTGTTGCTATTCATTTCATTGAAGTATCAAAAGAAGATGACCGTTTCCTATACCTTAACGTTGAACTTCCTAACCTGTGTATATTATGATCAGACTAGCTCATAAATCCGATTTCTCCTGCGTTTTATTTATGTATATCTTACTTACAGCCAGTACGATGAAATAGTTGTGTCCAATGTAGGGTAGGTTACCAATCACAGTAATGTTAGGTTAGCCGAAGACGTTATTCGGGCGTGTTGGACAAGTTATATCTTGCATCCTGTTGAGGCCTTCCATCAAATACAAGCTTTATGGGATGCCTCATGCAAGGTTTTGTTTAGGATACAAGGTATCCCCCAATTTTATGTTTTTCTGACGCGCTGGATTAACTTCACAAGTCCTCTCTTCGGCTTCTCTGCTATAAAGGATAGAACGACTTACACCTTGTAGACAATAGCGCTACTTTAACGGATTTTACCGATATTTATTTAAGTCTTCTTCAGCGTAAACAGACGTCCGGCTGACCCAGTTGGCGGATTCGAATCCCGCCTAGGTCATGGTCATACTTACCTATGTATTCTATGCATTTGTATAATAAAAATCTTAAATATATAAAATTTCATAAATTTATAAGAATATTAAATATATACCTGTAACACAAGTCCTTATGGTACTTACAACAGGGCCAGGCTAACGTGGTGTGATAAGTCCACAGATATTATTATTATTATTAAAATGAATTACAATATGTAATATTCACGAAAATTTAGACTGTCAATATATTTTTTGTAATGATATTATTTGAAACCCAAGGAATAAACTTGAAATCCTTAACATTCGCTCTTAGTAACTATTTTAGTCAAAATAAATAAATCTTAAAATTGTCCGGTGGATATCTCAGCCGGCGTGTTAGTATGAAAGGATCGTAATATGTGGCACTCGGTTCTTTCTGCCAACCCATTAGGGAACTGGCGTGTATTGTGTATTGGGAATGTTGTTGTCATTGTTAATCAATGTCTCAAAAATAGTCAGAAGGACAATGTATCTTTTAAAAGACTAACTTTACAAGATAATTCAACGTTCATTTCTATTATGCGCGGATAAAATTGCTTGATAAATTTGCAGATATCTGTGACAGGCGAATGTGACAGCAACTGTCATTTGTCAAGCATGTTGGCGCTAAAATAAATCAATCAATTAGCAGAATTTGATCACGTGTCGACGAATCAAATTTAGACCCACTATATCAATGAAATCTCGATAGCGCCGTCAAATTAAATCAATTATAATATAAATTTTCGACGCATGCCATGTTTACCTACGCATAAAATAAATACGACAGATATAGAATTTCTCACTACGCACGTTTAAAATTCCTACCCACGATTTGGACTAATGATTATCAAATCTTGTAACACATTGATAGCGTGGAAGGCGTAATTTATTTTTCCTTAAAGTTGTTATTTCACTAATTCTTTATGATTATGTTCAATGTTTAATTTTGAGATAATTTGTTAGATGTTTTACGCGTAGTATAAATCTACGACTATATTTCAAAATTTTATACCTACTCATAATATAGAACTAAAGAGTTTGTTTATTTAAAGGCGCTATTCTCAGGAACTATAGCTTGAAGAAACTTCCTGTTTTTTCGATCTTTCCATTTTGCATTTGCAATTTTGGAGACGATTTTTAGTGTTGAATACAGACCCGACGCTTTTAGACTTACTTACTTCCTACAGGATCAGCGGATTGGCATAATTCACAGAATTTCACTGATAAGTTAGGTGATACCTTAATTCGAGTAAATCTAATTCCTGAATGAAGCTATTAAAGCAATTACTTCCAAATCCGTGTGACTCGTGTATTCTGTGGACAATCCTTAGCTAACGAATCAAATGTTACTAAATGTGCGCAATACTCACTAAGCGTTATACTACGAATTCGAAATCGACAGCCACAGCATAGCATTATAAAAACAACTAGGCAATTTCTCAAAAATGATTTTTCTACAGTGATTCACGCCATAGCTAATAATAGCACTAACAATGGCAATCATTTGCCTAAACAAGAAACCTTTATGTATTCATTTTGGAAAGAATTCTTACTTGAATTCGTACCTGTACTTTCTGTGCAGGCCTCCGGAAGTGACGCAGGAAATAAGTAATACCAAGTTTCAACAATCGATAGTTCTATATTCTAGATTTAATTTCTTCGTTCTAAATTTAAGCGGTGTAATTTTTATTATGTATAGAGGAATGTAATTTACGTAATATACCTATAGGTACGTACGCGTCTCAATTTTAATTACACAACAACGAACGATGTAAAAATAAGACGATATCGTGATACCTAGCGGTTGGTTCCACCGTCTGAGATACGCGTGAAGTATTTTTTCTGGCTGCATTAGGGTTCCATGGGTCTTACGGCCTCTCTGTTATTATTTTAATCACCTGACCTTAGTCACACTAAACGGTAATTGATGAGACCACGTGAGAAACGGATATATTATCTCTGGTTCTTGACACAGATTCAAGGGAATTGCCGGCATACTATATTTATGTCTACGTATTCCTCTACCTATCATAGCCCTACCTATATACTTAGTCTGGCCATAAATACTGTTACAATAAAAAATAATAAGTGTTACATTTCAATTTGGAATGTCATATTTATACGATTATTATTTGTGGTTCCTCATTTTGACGCCAGTACATTGTACAATATTTTGCGTTATAATTATTAAAATGGAATGGCGTAGTAGAAAGGTGGTCAAAGCAGTAAGGGAAAGAGTCGAAGAAATTCTGTCAGAATGCAAAAGATTTTATCTCGGGTAGGTAGCAGCTAGATCCATGTTGCGTATTTTAAGAGATGACATAGGGACTTGCAGCCTATAAGAGGCGCACTGGTCATTTACTACTACGACTAAAGCGATACGCCGAAGGAGCTCACAGAAAAACTTTATTTACGGATGAGATTGATAACAGACAAAATGAACGTATTTTCAATATTCGTATTTTGTTTATAAAAATATTCGTATTTTGTTTATAAAAATATACAAGACATTTCTATCTCGCTAAAGTGAAAAGAAAGAGATTCTTTGCAAGGGATATCGACAAAACAAGCCGTTTTGCTTATTGGTCAGACTTAATTTTAGGATTCGCTCGTCTAACATTTGCTTAAAATGCTGATGTGTATGTGCATTGACAGTTACCTATCATTAAGTCAATCGATTGCATAATTGCCTTGACAGTAAAAATCAAAACGCATTTTGAATCCTTAGGTTACATCAAATGTTGTACTTTATAGCCTAAAAAGTATGTGCTAAGTAGATTTGTTAGGTATCTGTTACATAATTAAGTGTCCTTTTTTAAGGTATTATATCTATTACCTACTACTAATATAATGAAAACAAGTAATTTAATAACTTATATAACATCTCAACATATTTATTTGGCAAATGCTTTAGAAAAAGAAATAGAATAACGATTAGGCTAATAATGCGTCTAATCGTTGATTAGGCTAATAATGCGTCTAATCGTTGATCACTGAAGGAATAAAATAATAGTGTGAATAAAACATCACTAGAAAGTAACTTAGAATAGAACGTGTTAGTTCTTATGACATAAACATTAAAAAATATTTAAGTATTAAAACATGGAAATAAAAAATATACGGTACCACATATCAAACTCAATCACTTAATCTTTTTGTTGGTGGGCAACACCGAGTGCACCTGCCAGCCCCCCACGGGGTCCTAGCAGGCCTCGCCTTTCATGTCGACGGATTAATGTCGGGTTCCTTCGGGTTTCGATACAAAAACCTAACCCGTACTTCACGGACTTTAAACAGGTCATCTTTTTTTACTAAATTCATTGCTCACGGTGTTTAAGTTTTATTGAAATTTAGTCTTAATCTATAGTTATCATCTTTTTTTGTCTATCAGAATGCACTTTTAAACTGTTCTAATGCATCATAAAAATTAAAAAAATTGTTGTGCTTCTTTCTGCTGTTGTAAATTTTGTTATTTTATAGATATTTGAATAAAATTATGGTAATTTATCTTATTTACATTTGTCATCGGCTGTAAAATTTTATGACGAATTATCTATATGATATATTATGAATTATCTATTTAAATATTTTTATATTTTTGTACGCGCCGACATCAATCACCAACCTGAGGTGAGGAGGAGAAACTAGTTAATCCCTTATCCTACCGCGATTAGCAACCACAACTAGGCTTGCATTCAATGTGTTAGCCGTCTTTTGGTCATGAAGAACCAGACGTGAGGTCTAGGAGCTGACGGTGTTACACCCCCGTGCCTCGGAGAGCACGTTAAGCCGTCGGTCCTGCGCCTGATCTCGCTCCGGTTGTATCGATTGCCGTCCCATAGGAGAAGGGAGTGCAATCGATAATGCGCAAGCACTTGTGCATTGTAATATGTACTGTGTATATGGATTTTCTCAATGGAGATAGCCGCTATAGCTGAAATTCGGCTAGGATGACATTGTTACTGTGGTGTTTATTACCACTTTGTCAACAATAATTACATTTCCAAGTTAAATGATTTATTGCACATTTCTCAACAAGGAACTATCTCTTTGTTGTTTAAAATGGGCGGGGCATGCACTTTCTAGTAAATTTTGAATGTTTTGCACTGCCGTCTGAACTGTCTGAACCAGTAGAGATCCTAAAAATTAGAACTTTTATATCTACTGTTCAACATGCATGGAACGCACTAAACGGATTCTACCCCAAATAAGGTTAAGGAAGATGTGTATGTATGTACATACTAGAATTGAATTCTTATTCCTTTGCCTTCTCTTTTTTTAACGCAGGGAAAATGCATTTGTGTACCCATCCAACCGGCCCTGGTTTAGGCTGTAGGTTTCTCTCCCATAATGCGCACTAAGTACAGTTTAACAACTTAACAATGTTTTTATATCAGTAAATAACTACAAACACTTTTCTCTTACCTTCATATTATTAAATACGATATATATCCCTTCTATATATATCTTACACGTTTACATTTGCCAAATTTAATTTGACCTAATTACACAGATAATACAAAATTACGCATCAATTCGGCCATGTTTGTTGAGAGAGCGCGAAACATACCAGATTTCTGAACGCTTGTTTATCCGCCAAATATATCCACGGCTGTGTTGCTCACAGAATACAGTTTGCGAAATTATAATCAATTATGTTCAATATTTATAAAGATACGTGATCACTGCTGAACCTAATTACAAAATAATTATTGTTGTGCTCACGGGAGGGCTAACCTTGATTTTTTTAAACGGGCTTGGCCCACTATTCATTCTTATCACTTCTATTTCTGTGTCACCAGGATGGACAGAGGCATCAACTATGAACCCATTGATATGAACACAGTGCGAATTTACCGAGGGTAAAAGGTATAACTGACTTGGGAAGAGCAACGTATTTAATCAGAAAGTAGGAGGAGCAATTTGGCCTTGCTTAGTAGCCTTTAGCCTGGGGTGAATCCAGACTCTTTGATCTGGCTACTAATTGTTCCCATCTTATAAGAAGAAGAACTAAAGAGCAAGAGGAGGCGCTTTCCCGCTCGGGGCATGGGCGGGGATGGGAATCTGTCCTCATTTCATCGTTCCAAGGTTGTTGGGGTTGTCTTGTGGTGAGGGACTATCCCTGTATGGTGGGGGTTTCCCTTAAGGTAATGACTAGCCGTCGAAATGCCCTGATGATTTGTAGTTCAAGGACACCTCAACAATGGTGGCATTGATGGCTCTCACGGAGGTTTTAGTGGCTATTGGGCATTATAATATGCGGCGCGCCCCCAACACCACCGGACCACCCACCCTAGCTTCTAAATGCGTTTCCTCGCATCATCAAAAAAATTGCACTTACCTATCAAATTTTTACACGGGAACAAGCAGGTTTTGTTGGCTACCGGCCCCCAAAACATTCACACAACCTTAGATTCTTATGTGATGCCATCCATCATCCCCCTCCCCCGATCGTATGCAAGAGAGGGGTAACACCGAGGTACACATCGGCCTGCCCTACTCAGCAGAAATGGCGCCTCTTACAACATTTCTGTACAGCTTCAATACCGCAATAACATTATGTTATTTAATGGGCTAGTATAACGCTCCTCGTCATAATACTTTATTATAAATACTACAACACCGTATGAGAGAGCTCAGGGATAGTGTTGAGCTTATTATCCGCAGTGTTCGCCAAGTGTTGGACCATCGCCCGCTCCACTGGCCGCCAAGTAAACATATATCTAAAATACAAATTACCCAAGTGACTGATGTAGAAATTTTAAGGGGCATTGTATGGCTCCTTCTGCTCGCTTAGTATGTATCAGCATGAAGTGACAACTATACTGTAGTGAGAAGTATGTGATTATCGGGAGTCATCAAAAGACGTGGACAATTATATTATATGAAATTATAAAAAAAATGTGTTATATAAGTATTTGCTTATATTGTATACTTAATATGAAAATGTAATGTTTCTAACTTTTGACAAAGTTTTCTTTCTAAATATAAATTGATGATTGAAAATTTGCCAATGGAGTAGTCATGCATTTGACATTAATAACGGCGCCATTTAAATATATGAATGTCAACTTATTGTAATAGGTCTGTATTTCGTGCAAGTAATACAGTTGGTTATACTATCTTATTCTATATATAATGAAATCTATGTCTTTTTCTCTATTACTAGTGTAACGGTACAAAACGACACTTCAAACGGCACGTTTATTTCCGACTGGCTAGTTATATACCCAACACTGTTTTATAACTATCTCTTAATTTAGTTATTCTACATTCTGTATTAAACAACAGACCGAGACATCACTGGCGTAGACCAGGTTAGTTCCCTGGCTGTTCTAGAATCATAGGAAGCGACTGATGAAACCTCATGTGATTACAACAAGTATTTTGTTTTCCTTTACCCTTCCAAGTTTAATCTTCTGCGATATTAAATTGGTTTTCTTACGTACTTAGGTGCGTACTTAGGTACAATGTATTACTACAATGTAGTACCTAAGTACAAAAAAATAAATTATGAGTAGTACATTTATCAAAAGCAAAACAAATGAAATAGACCACAATGTAAGTTATAATTAATTTATTACCAATTTTGATGTAATGTTAAATATATGTAAAATTACGCAATTTAACTTATAGTATGATAAAAAGGACAGTAAACTGATGTTTACTACTGTAAACACTGGATAAAAACTTGATATTTAAAAACTAAAGGACCTTCATCTATTTAAAATAAAGGAATTATCTTTATTTCAAATGTCACAACGGCCATCCATATTTAAATTTCCATCGCGTGCACGGAACACGAATTGCAATCGGTCTCGCCGCCCACAGACCATTTGCAATTAGCTACCTGCCCCTGTCTAACGTTTTATTAACAGTGTTGCCATACCGATTAATAATTTAACCTTTAGTACCTTTTGCGGCAGTCATAAGCGCGTTTTATGAAGTCATTTGTTTCCTGTTGTGGGGTTATCTAATCGTCATTCGCTTTTAAGGATCGTAACTGTAGGTAGGTATTTGTAATCTATTTTTAGGTAATCATCGTCCGTCTGTTCGGTTCTCCTTCGCGTGTCTTTAGATTTGGCAACAAGGCAGAGTAGTATTTTTTTATAAAACAAGGAAGGCACATGAGTAATCACAGCCACGTGAATACCGGCGCCTTTCAACATCCGCACAGTTATTATGTGTTTTTGTATATAGAACACAGTACCATCGTATAGGTACACACGAACAGCACCGATATCGTGTGTGCGAGAGGTACCTCCCCGGTCGTGACAGCCGGATTCGGATGCAATGCAGCGGTGGCACTACCTCCTAATGTGTGAGATAAGTTAGTGGATGGTCCGGCTTTAGGTGTGAGAAGTTTCTTATTTTTCTATAATTTTGCTCTTTAAGAAGGACAGGGTAGTTGAGAATTCGCTTATATTCCTAAAGTGATTATTTGATTACGACAGAAGAATTTCATATAGTTGAGGGGCTGACGTCCATAAATGAGTTGGCTAAATAGGCTTCGGCCCAGATTGTAGTCGTCGCGAAGATCTAACGGCCACATTCCATGTTCTATCTATCGATGAATTTGGCCGCTGGAGATAGAATTTTGACATTAGTTCCATACCAAAAGTGACAAAATTTTGGCTCCAGTAGCGAAATCCATTAATAGATAGAGCATTGAAGTTGGCAGGTGCGGAAGCTTCTGAAATACCGCCTTACCGTCGCGCCGCATCGGTAGCAGGTAGGTCGAATGATCGTAGCCATCACTTATGAGAGCGGTGTTGTGTGCTTAGTGAGTGGAGTGCATCATGTATGCAGGTGTTATTGTGCCGAACATTGGTGTTATTGTGTCGTGGACCGCCTTGGAGGAGACGGAAGAAAGGAGCGTTGACGTGTAATAAAAATATTCTTTGTGCTTTTATGTTGTACTAATAACAGTAGGTATATGGTGTTAGATAACTACCACACACCTACATACATACAATATTAATCCATTATTCATTATCAGGCTTGTCTAAAGTAGAGACAATAATGCCAAGGATGGGTGAATAAAAAATAAAACGGCTCAAACAGTTACTGTCACAATAATTATTATGTTGTAGTGCCATCATTAATACTTCGTTGACATTTCAATTCTGGCGCCAAATATTCCATAGAGTATACTCATAGAGACGTGCATTTGTCAATCTGTCAAACCCGCGCGGAACTGTCAATGAGTTATCCACAGACCACAAACGCCGTCAATCTCCGGTAAAAAATAAAGGACAATGGCCTCACTGATTTATTGTGACGCCAGATTTTGATTAAGTATCCGTAAAGTGAGTAGAACTATCAGGGATATTTAATATCTAGAAATACAGATCGTGAAAGGTTTATTTTTAAATTGTCACAGCTTGAAAAATAATGTAATGTTGTCAATATCATATATAATATATGATATGCTGATATAGATCGGCCTTCTTGGCGTTCATTGAAAGAGGCCTATGTCCAGCAGAAGGATAAGGGCGGATAATGATGTTGATGGTGATGATAATGATGATAATAACCATACAACCACCCGTTAATTAGCATTTCCATAAATATGGTATTATAACAACTCATTAGAAATGTTATTATAACAGTTCATTAAAAAATCCATTTTCAGAATCTGCGAAGGGGCTTTCTCTTCGTTTCTTTATTTTTTCTTTTCTTCGTTACTGACAAACCTACATAGCAAATAATACAAAATTATCAGTTTCCTTTGAAACTTTTGAAACAGCACTTTTCTTTGGATTTTGTGTGTATTGTAACAATTTTTTTTTTAATTTTTTTAAATTAATTAGGAAGAAATTAATATTTGGGCAATATGAACCATGCAGCATCTACCGACAGTATATCGATGGTTACAATAAAGTTGGTGGTTTCCGAAAAGCTTTAGGAGCATCACCCGTTCATCACCGCTGAACAGTAAAAATCGTCCAAATAAATCTGCAGACAACAATGGCGGACATTTGAATTCAATCCCTGTTAGATTGTTCGCTTTGCCCCGCCACGTCCATCGCTTGCATCATTTAGTGGACAGAGAATAATACACATTATTTAATTCCTACCAGTTGCCACAAAATATATTTAATTGTAGTTCGGCTTACGAAAACCATTGTTCTATAGTTAATTAGGTAATATACCGTAGTGTAGTGTGTAGGCAATTTACTTGATAAGCGGATTATATATATATATATACCTAGGCTGAAAAATTAAAAGAAAGTTAAAGCTAAGGTGACAGTGATTAAAAACAAACCCAGCTGCTAAAAAAAGTCACTAAGAATAGAAAAACAAAGTTTGTATTAGGTAGGAATATTATCTACATGATAGCGGTCACAAACGAGGTTCTGATTAGCTTTTCTATTAGGTATATATACTACAAATTTTAATTTGTCCTATAATGTTTATTGACAAAATATGTTCTCCACGCTATTTATTTAATTAAAAACAATTTTTTCAAACATCTATAAATTGTAATTTTCGAATTTTGTTCCTTTATTTTTATTGTAAGTAGTTACTTTTCGCGAAATTCTATATATGTAGGTATGCTTTTATCTTAACTATTACAAATAAATTTACTAAATTTATGCGTTAATTAAAGTTAATTGAAAATAAATGACGAAAATGAATACATCCAAAAAAAAAAACAACGTCGTGGCAAAGTGCGAATAGCAAGTACATAATTAGTACATATAGTTCACATTCTGTCGAGAAAGTTTGATGGCACTGGATACATCTATACGGTAAGTCGTAATCAGATTTCCAACGGGAAATTCCATTGGGTAATAGGGAAGCATATGCATCGAGGTGTTACTAGTTTGTCATCATAGCTTAAACTTTTGAAAAAACAAATATTGTTCTTCACGTCTACAACATTTCTTTAAGAAAATTACATTAGTGATCCCTATCACTCGTCACCCTCATTTCTATTAATATAATTATCAATTTATCATATTATAACGTTTTGTTATGGGACGTGCCTACTTTTAGCCTTAGAAAACACCACAGACCAAGTGAGCTTGACTTTTTTTTTCAGTGCATCTCCTCCTTTTTCAACATATCACGGCGATGGGTTATTTTCATGACGACATGCGCCATGTTGTAAAGGGCGCGCAGCGCACAGCAATTTGTCAGTAGGGGGGCGTTCCGTACATCGTACCTAATTGGTGGTCAGCGGTTGATAAAAAAGCACTTGTTTATTGAACTTAGCGACTACGCCCCCGACATTTGTTTCACGCACCACGTAAAATAAAAAAAACACCATTAAACACATTCCCGTCGCACACGACATTAAGTGAAATGGAAGGCTTGCTTCTATGAAGTGTTTATACTCTATGGTAGGGACAAGCCTTAAAGTACTCGAAATGAATATCATTAAGGAATGATATTCATTTCGAGTACTTTAAGGCATAAGGTATTAAATAATCATTATCGGTGTACTGCTGTGCACAAGCGTCTATAAATGAACGCCAAAATACCCTTCGTACTCGCATCCAACTGACAGGTGCCCTGCGAAGATCATCTTCCAGTGTGATCAAATGCTCGACCATAACTTCGCCTTCCCAAACGTGGCCAAAACTATCGATTGTTATCTTACGACGCGTTTGTTATCATTAATATTATGATCCTTTTGATAACAGATCCAGGGTCACCTCGTCCACCTTAAGGCGCCTGAGAGCTTCCATGAGGTTTAAGTGGGGTAGGAACTGTGACAGAGAAAAAGACTATAGAAGGTGTCTTACAAACTTAGTCACTTATTGTTGAAAATAATGATGTAACAAGTAGCAGTCCGCCCCGGTTTCGCACGGACATTCCACAAAAATAATAAGTTTTAGATTCCGCCTCGTAAAAATTAAAATTCAATTTTTGACAGAACAACGTCTGTCGCGACAGCTCGTTGTCAATATTTGATTTGATGTTTTTTCTAGTATCATTGGTTACACTACCGAGGTTTTCATATTGGTCTCTAATGTCTTATAAAATGTGATGTAGCCAATGTTCAGCACAGATTATGTAGGATTGTAATTGATCAATTCTTTACGTGGCGGTGGGACTCAGTAGCCTGGGGCGACCCGAGACACGTCGGGCGAAGCCAATTGAACCGAGGGGGTGGCGGCTCTTTGTACCCCTCTCATAATAAGTCCCCTCGACTAAAGAGCAGGAGGAGGAACCGCTCTTTGTGGCACTTACTTTTTGGTTTTTGTGGGTATTCGGCACTATAATGTGCCGCGAGGCCCACACACCACTGGACCCAGGGCCGGTGAAGGCGCGTAAATGCGTTTCCCTGCGTCAACAAAAAAAAGATTGTATGGTATAAAAAAAATTCGAATGGGTCCAGTAGTTTTGGAGCCTAATCAATGCAAACAAACAAGCAAATAATCAAATGTTTCCTCATTATAATATTAGTATAGAAAAGGGTACTAGGATACTATTACAGCTTTCAACGTATGTTTCTACTTATTTAACACCTTACAAGTAACGAGTACTTAGCTGTGGTCATAATTTACGGTAGAATAAACTCACTGTTAATTAAAAAGGGCTAATTAACACAGCCATTTCTATTGCAATCGTTGACTCTTGTGAAATATATTTCGTTTTAAACTCCTTTACATCATACGTTGTGTTGCCTTCTGCTTCTGCGTTATAACTAAAGCCTTTCAGGTGGGTGTAAACCGCATGAAAATCCGTCCACACGTAGATTTTGAGAAAATCTTTCACTTACAGACAGCCAGTTTTGGAGACTGTTTTTAATACGGGAAATCCATTTACGGATGATATCCAGGGCCAAGGTACTATCAATTATCATTTCAAGAAGTAATTAAAAACTCGTCAACGTGGTCAAAACATGAATTATGACATCAATTTCAATATAATAAAATTATACACACATTTATTTAATGATGTGATAATTTTTACCTTAAACAGATTATAAAAAATATTCCCGCCAAAACCGACATCCGTTGCGGCTCAGACACTAGATATGCCATAAAGCATAGAGGTTACAAGCGCCAAGTGGACTTTTTAAATTTTTTTAAAAGTTTTAGTACAAAAAGCAGGTGATGTGAACATAATTTACATATGTAATTTTTTATGTAACTGCCAGCTGTAATGCGATATTCATAAAACATCTGCGCATGTTGCAATAAAAGGTAGTCACGACGTCCTCGCCTCACAATATAAAGTATTTCTTTGTACTTACCTAATTTAACTCAAGCGTATTTTCTTATTGCACAGTTTTTTTTTCTTAAAACACGACGAAATAAAAAATATATTAATTTAAGAGAGAAGACTTTGTTTGTCTAAACGGTTGAATGAAACTATCAAATCCATCAAATTACAATTCAAATTATAAAAATTGCTTTTGTGTTGGGTTAAATTTTTAGACTATATACTGTGACACTGCGACCTTATATAATCAGAGCTGCGCTGGTGAATATGTTTTCTCGGTAATATAATGATGTTGTTACGAAATCTGTACACATCTACGAATGTACATTTACGAAAAATTGTAAAATAGCCAATAGTAACATTAACCTGATTTCTTAAAAAACTAACCATTTATTTTTGACATGGTTAGTTTCTTAAGAAATCAGGTTTTCAGGAAGGCGTGTACTTTAATGCTCTAACGTAGGTAGCATGGTTGCTACTGAGGGCTGAATCATACTCAATATTTGTATTAGCTGGAGAGGTATGTAGCAGATGTATCGATTGGCTAGATCCCAAGCAATTATATCGGGATAGTCGTTACTACTACTAGCATCAACTTTCTCAAAAGATCGGGCCTTATCAATACAACGAACAACAAATTATTGAGACATTAAGATTATTCTCTGAGAAAATAAATATTTTATTTGTTGGATAATTTAACCAGCAACAGAGGTGCTGTTGGAAACTAAGTCAAGTGTTGGCGTCTGTGTCTACATGGAAGCGGGCGAAAGGCCTGCACATATAACGCACAGTTTCAACGTTTAGGCTATCTCGAGACGACATCTACATAGATACCCGAGGCTCCGGTAAATTACAAAATGAAAATGCCAGCCATTGTATGTAGATCGAGCGAGCCCCATAATTTGCATCAAATTTCGTACAAACAACCCCCATCTAATTACAATAAACACATATGCAAGCATGCGCCACATACTCGATGGTCGACGCTTTGTTTTGATAAATAAGTTTAGGTAGACCTGCCTGTTTCATCAGAAGTTTCTAAAATGATCTGCTGTCGGTCTCAGTGGTAACACTATATGGGAGTACAAATATAAAAGTTATGTAGTCATACAATCTACGAGGATACAACGCAGATAGCAAAATCGAATAAATGCTCTCGCATGAACAAAGGAAATCGCATGAAAATAATTAGGATTGTTAGCATTTTCAAATGTAAATAGCTGATTACAAGACCCTGTGACAATACCTATAACAGTAAATGATATTCACTATTTATGATGATAGGCGCTCAGGTCATAAATAGCTGACACTTTACAACGTGGAATATAGGTACGAAGTCACAGAGACTTGTAGCAGTGTAAATATTTTCGCCACGGGATAAACATCTGCTATCATTTTCAATAATAGAAACAATAGGCCATCGGAAACGACTATTGTTCAAAGCACAATGGCACGTCTCATTACTCAACCGCTCGTTAACGTCTCGACCGCCGCAAAACACTAACTTTATCAGTCCTCCCACGTCAAATATCTTCCATCTCGAAACTATATCTCCCCGGACACAATCGGATCCAAATAAAAAAAGCCAACTCGTTCCACAGAAGCCCAGATGCGTATCGGCGCGCCTAAAAGCGAAATCCAAATGATATGACGTCCCGGCGTTCCTTTTTCGAAACGCCCGCGAATTGTCAACCATAGACAACGGGGCCGATTTGAATACGTTCCAATTTGAATATAAAGGTTGGCGTTCGCGTGTCGCCGCCATACATCAAGTCCGAGGGCTTTAAGTCTTCCGAGCGCTTTTCGGACACAAATAAGCGTCTGATGCTCGACAGGGCGTATATACGAGTAGATTTAACCTGAGAGGATGCGTTCCACTATTTATGTGCGTGTGATTTCATCGTGTTTATTTCGAGACTATTCCGCAATGGGTGCGAATGTTTTAACAGTGCGCCGGCTGCGTCGACGCGCCTGTAAATGTGTTCGAGTGGCGCATTAATATAATCGTTTAAAAAATTTATGGCGTGTAAAAATCGATATTACGGCGACACCCACGACATCGTATCGCTCGGACGCCATAACTCATTTGGCCACAATTACGGCCATTAAACGGGGCGCAACTCTTTGATATTCCCCATCTTATTTATTGTAGCAAACTTATTAGGATGCTGTGGCATTAATGATGACAGATGAGATACCGTATCGCGGCTTAATGCGTTTTGTATCGGGACTCTAGAGATCAGTCCGGCTGTTGAACGAGAACAAAAAAACAGGTGTGGGTGAAATACGCTCATATCCGTGACAATTTCTTATAAACCATTGATACCCCTGTGTCATAGATTATTATTAATAATAATAATAATATCTGTAGACTTATCACACCACGTTAGCCTAGTCCCTTGCTAAGTACCGTAAGGACTCGTATTACAGGAACTAGCAATGGTAATTTTTTTTTTTTTATAAATTTGAGAAATTATATAGGTAAGATTTTTATTCAGTGATTATGTAAATACGTTGATCTTTCACCGATATCCCCTGATGGGGCTCACTAGACTCTCTCAAACCGCATGACGAACGGGAGTAAAGTCATCACACCACTCTGTGACGCACCGGTATTACGCAAGAGAGATCAGTGATGGTGGTACCATCACAGCTATATGGGGCTGCAACACGGCAATGGCAGATCTGTGTAGGTATTTGTAGGACTTTATTGAGCTATGTCGCACAATCACTAATGATAATGTCGTCCTAGCCGAATTTCGGTTACAGCGACCATGTCTATTGAGACTAGCCACCTGAGAAGAACATAATATAGTGCACAATTGTTTTCGCAAACGCATCTGACTTTCGGTTTCCCTCATTCTCCTATTCCGAAGAGGCACCGACGGCTTATCGAGTAACACCATCTGCGATACTTCTGAACTGCAGTCTGTTATTATAAATTGACCACACCTGTGGTTGAGCATTACTACTAGACAACGAGGCAGACTACGGTTTTCGAGGCGGATTTATATTCGAATAATTTAATTTAAGGGTCGATTATTTCATGCATCATGCCTAACATGTGACACATAGCTTCAGGTACTCTTTCTTATTTTCCCTTTCGTTGATATTGATTCTAATTTCTGACATAATCATTATGACAACTAATCTAAAAACACTTAGCAATATTCATGTAAAATGTTGAACGACCATATGATTCGTAATGTCAAAATGTATGAAGCTTCCAACTATACGCGCCTCAATTTCACAAACTACATCGTAGACTGTTCTTTACTGTTTTATGTGGGAAAACAGCGAAATGTTAATATTGACAGTTATACTATTCGAACTTTATTTAATGTTAAGCACTATTCAATTCATACACTGAAATTTTTTATATAAATATATGATAGTTATATGAAATTTTAATATCATACATAAGTTATGGGTGTTGAAAAGAGCTCTGGAATTATAATATTGTGGGGACCATACGAATTCGGGACAGTAAGATATTATTCCTTTTCAAGAAAAAAGAAAAAGAATATTATTATAGAATGGAATATACCTACATATATAAGTACCTTTATAAGTAATCATATATACTAGGTTCGGACATATGAAATAGGCGTTTTGTATGAGAGGAACAAAAATCCGAATATTTTTTTAATATAATATATTTAAATAATCAAAGTATGAATCATTGTTTTCTGTGCACTTTTGCCATCTCATAGGTTGATCCGTTTACTAAAAAAGAACTGTCGGACGGGAATCAACAAAATTTTTGAAGGTGATTTGGACTGCCCCATGTGAGTAGAATTTTTTCTTGCAAAAAATTTATCCAAATTTCAAATATTAAGTTAATCTGTTGGAGCAATTCGCCGGTACGTCTTAGACTGTCTAATTGAAGCTCTTCTAATTTGTTAGTCGTATGTTGCGCAATGTGTGCATCCTGCAACTGATTTTATTGACTAGTGTTTGTTTGAGCCTTTCGTTTAATCCATTTAAGGGTGAATGTCATGCAGTAAAAATTATAGGAATATTTTTCTCAATCAGGAATGTTTTGAATTCTCTAGAATTGATACCAGGATATTGATCAGAGAGGATAACGCGAATACCATGTATTTCAGCACAACTTACTAGTTTGATGAAGTCGTTAGCACTTTGGGTACTCGATGTTAAAATAAAATAATACTTCTGAGTTGTTCTTGTGCCTCTGAATCCTCCAATAGCGTTAACAAAGCATATATCGAAAGTTTTTGTGGCTGGGCCCAAATGTGACATCAACCCATATTTATTTCTTCCTCTAGACTAGTATTTTATGCATATTATACACAAATTCTTTTAATGTTTTTCGTCATGTTTTCTGCTGTATACAATGAACTAATTATTCTCAACATTTGTTTCATTCCTATGTTGTCTAATTTTCTGTGGATATTTTCCACAAGCTCAATACTAAATTGCTCTGATAGTATGATTTTTTCTTTACCTTTAACTTTTTTGTAATAAACATTATTTCTTGATAATAACCTTTCATTTCTACAATGTATGTTTTCGTTATTTTCTTGATCTTGTAAAATATTATCTAGTTTTATTATATTCCCTGTTCTTAATTGTTCTTCTAGGTTTTCATCCGACTCTAGGACTGGATTTCTGCTAAGACAATCAGCTTCAACATTGGATAATATTTAATTTGGAAATCATACTGTGATAGATAGAATATTAGAGCTCCTAGCTCTTCATCTGTTCTCGGTTTTATATTCATGCTTTCTAGTGGTTTACGATCTGAAAAGACAGTAAATTTTTTACCCATTAACATACGTTGCCAATACTTTACACATTCTTTAATTGTTAGGCATTCTAAATATATAGCCTTCTTCTTTTTTTGCACTTCATTCAGTTTCTTTGAGAAGTATGCTACAGGTTTTTCTTCATTGTTTTCTTGTAGCTATTTTAGAACTGCGCCTACGCCAAGTATACTGGCGTCTGTGTATATGTAGATAGGTAGGTATGGATTAAAAATCGTCAGTATTGGTTGGGAACATAATTTTTTTTTTTTCATTTCATTGAATGATTCTTGACATTCTATAGTCCATTCAAAGGCTTTACCTCTTCTTAAAATTCTGTGTAGTGGTTCCAATTTCATAGCTATTTGTGGCACCTACTTATGGTAAAAGTTATTTTTTCCCAAAAACTGCCTAACACTTTTTTGTTGTAGGAAACTCTTTGATAGACTTTATATTGTCTTTCAGAGGTCCAATTGTATTATGTACAACTATACTGTATAATGTGTCCTAATTATTTAACTGAACCTGCTGCAACTGTGCATTTTGAAAACTTCAATTTCAAACCTTAATTTTTGATAGCTTCAAATAGCTGGGTCAGGTGACCGATGTGATCTGAGAATGATTTTAAGAAATCGTATGTACTCGTATGCAATTCAGTATTTGTTGATCTACCTCCGATAAATATTTATTATTATATATTATTATTTTAATATTTACTGATATTATTTATAAAATTAAATGTACGTATTAATATTGCAATATACCGTAAATTTTCCTGTATTAGGACTATTGGAAGAAATTTCACTATGGGATAAATAGTACCTTTGTACCAGAATTTTCAAAATTTGCTTTGTACCAGAATTTTCAAAAAAGCGCTTTGAGAAAAGATTGGTAAAACTCTTTTCACTTAGCTTACTCGTCATGGCACAGTCTTTAGTTGTGTCCCTAAATTGAAGGAACCATGGTTATCTGTCACTCGTCAGTGTCTATAGCCGCACTTATCTAATTCAATTATTTATTTGCCTTAAAACCCATACAGCGTAACATAAATTATTACTTTGTTAATTAAAAGTTCGATCGCCCTAGCGTGGCGAAGGATTTTAAATTTGCATCTGAGATAACTTTCGTTAAATTGAATTAAATAACAACAAACACCTCAGTCTAGATTAATTGCGTGGAATGGGTGCGTTGTACAGATAAGAAACTTTTTGTGGATAAGGTAGTCATAGACAAATTAGAGATCGAATCTAATTCAAATTTGAAATAACCAATGCGCGGGAACTTGTTGTTTTTACCGCATTTAATTTAATTTTAAATTCAGAACGTTGCCGCACCCCGCTGCGTAATAAATGGCGTTCATATATTTAACATCGTTTTGATGATATCTCTCTCAATTTCTGAAAGGATTCCGAAGCGACTCGGCCGGCAAATTAATAATGATGGTACAACCGAGCAAGGTGAACTATGTGAACGAGTCAATTTCGTTCTCATAATGGGATTTATTAGTTCGAAAATTAAGTTTAGGAATTAGTGTTAGATATGAAATATGAACTTATCACACTTAAAAAAAGAGACGCTATTTTGATTAGTCAAATTTTATTGTGAAATAGTCGCTTAAGGTGGTTATTTTAAATGTTCTTAAATATGTTGTTTTGACCCACAAGATAACATGTTCATTTTAAATAAGCGCATAACTGGCAATATCTATTAAAACAAACATGCTGAAATTTGGCATAAGTAGATACGTTCAAATTCTGTTCATAGGGGAGTGAAATAAGTGCTGAAATTTCGTATGAATAACCCCGGGACGCTGCTTTAAGTTAATTAAATCCAAAACAAGACTTCTGGGTAGATTTAGAATGTATAGAATATAATGACACAATCCTTTTTATACTAAAGTTTTCTTTTATTACGCGGGGAATATTAATCTCAAGTTAGGTAATTACTCGTATTATCCAATTAAACTAAGAAGAAACGTGGATGTATCTTATTTAACTACAGTTATAAAGAAAGGATTCAGATTGTTGATACTATCTAACATTGTCAGTGACAATTTGTCACCGATGTTATTGATTTAGCATATTTATCTACTCATATGCACAATTATAGCAGAATCGTTACTGTTTGCATATCAAATTTAAAAAATTTCGATGTACCCTAATTAATATATAGTTCGCCAACGGATCTAAGTTTGTAAGAATTAAGTCTAAGTACATAAGAAAAACAATAATAGCGAAACTATGTCTCATCTCACATATACACTAGATAGGGTATATCATATATTACACATTATATTCACAAGACATGCCAATGTTTAGGGATTTACTACTTATTTATTATTATTCACTTATTCTCTCCATACATTCATCTCATGAGATTCGACCGACGTCTCACCCTAGAGCAACGAAGAGACCGTTGGGACTGTTGGACCTGCCGCTCTCCACTTTCCAGAGTAGTTACAGCGATTCTGGAAAGTAATAGAGCTCTGAGATTGTAAGACTCAATTCACGTCTCACCCTGGAGCAGAGTCACAACGGCCGTCAAGGAGGACCTGTTGCTTTCCAAAGTTATTACTGCGATTTTGGAAAATGATGAAGCCTTGGTCCATGGGTTCCTTCTGCGAAATAGTCATATCTCAGAAGCAATCCGACAAACTGAGCTGACGCAAGAACTATTGCGAAAATTAGCTTTTTTATCATATTGCAATGGAAGTCGATAGAAGGCAGGTGAAAATATTATTAAATGACATCACAAACAATTCTACTATTCTAATATGAGTATTTGTGAGTGTTAATGTAGCTGTGACACAATACTAACGGGTATATGACGATGGTGATAAATGTTAGGTCTCAATAATCTTCTCCCATACCTAGTACCATTTTTAATAGAATAATCCAAAAAAGTATCTACATTTAGAGCTGAATTATCACAAATCACTTTAAGGCAGCGCACACTGCATTCAATTTGTATGCAGCCGAATTGGGCCGGCACGCTCGGGGAGGTACCTCTCGCGTGAATCCGACGTGACTCTGTCAACGTCGCGTTTCGCTTACGTGTTCTGAGTTTGTGAGAGCGGTTTGTGGAAGTTCCGGGGGTCTGGACCCCCCCCCCCCCATCCCATCTCATGGCAGCACGGTTTAATAATAGATTATTATTATTATTAATAGGGGGTACCATCAACGTAGAAGCTCACATATTCTGGGGGGGGGGGTCAGATATGTGCTCTGTGACCGTGTTATTGGGGGCAAACGAAAGTCGAAGGCTCCCCCTGCTAGTCTAATTGTTGATTTTTGCAACACCAGGGGTTTCCACTCACCACCACCTTGAAACAACAAAGCTGCTTTATTCTTTCTGACGGAAAAGCAATCAGGGTATAAATTAGAACAAATATTTATACCACGAGCTGGAGTGTATGTTTTTATCGGAGATGTCTGCTATCGTCACCTCTTCAACCTTGAACACAAAGATCTATCCATCCTTTAGCTGCGTGTAGATAGCGATGACCACCCCCGCGTCTATGCGTACCTATACAGATCCCATAACACATTAAAAATAGACCGACTCCTTGAGCACATAGAAGGGGCTACAGATTCTGTGCTGAAATAGATACTAACCGCAGAGATCGTGATACTTGGTGATTTTAACGCCCATAACGCCAATTGGTAGTCTACCAGCCTTTCCAGTACCAGTAGTCTACCAGTCTTTTTTCATGAAGTTGTTTTGGGTTATGGTTTGACACAATTGATATCATCACCCACGCGAATCCGAGATGTGGAAGAATATAGCCTGTTGGACCTTTTGTTGACATTCCATCCGGAAAGCTACCTGGTTCCCACCGGTCTATTCTCTGATTCGGACTGCAGCGCCGATTAGACGTAGAGCACGGCTGGATTTTGTAGGCTGTCGTCGCGTCTGTCACTACAGGTCAGCAGATTGGGATGGGATGGAATGGGAATGGGAATGGAACTTTTCATACTATTCTCTGCGGTGCCGATTGCCGGCGAGTCGCAACCTTGGTTCGAACGCTCATGTAATTTGGCACCTCGCCATAAACTGGAGTGTTGCCAAGCATATGCAGCAGCGGCGTGTTCACAGGAAGCAAATACCAGAATACTAAAGAAGGAGTATAATTCTGTCTCTAGGTCCTTCAAAAAACTTATTGCCAAATCAAACTCAGAACACGTAAGCAAAATTGGCGAAAGACTACTTGGCCTTCCTTCAGGAATTTGTATATTCTGGTCCCTCACTAGGGCTATTTTAGGAAATTTTGCTAAGCCATCCCTCCCTTCTTTGCACCGGAGTGATGAATCGCTGGACCATGCCGCCTAAGAGAAAGCCGAACTTCTGGGCTCTCTTTTTACGTCGAACTCTATTTGGATGATCAGGGAACTCCGCCGCTACTATAACATGGCGCGTTACACGATGCCGGATATTATGTTCTAGCAGAGCGCCGTGCGTAAAACACTTATTTCCCTGGACATTCATAAGTCGAGTGGGCCCGATGGCATCGCTCCGATTGTGCTGCTAAAATGTGTCCCGGATTTGGCTCCGGTATTGCCGCGCTTTTTCCGATTCTCCTTCTCTGTTGACGTAATCCCCAGCTCTTGGAAGGCAGCACAAGTGCACCCGATCCCTAAAGAAACGCTCCGACCCATACAATTACCGACCTGTAGCGATAGCCCCTTTGTTCTCCAGAATTATGGAATCCATTATCAATTGCCAGCTCTTGCGATACTTAGAAGATCATCAAATTATTAGTGACCCCCAGTACGGTTTCCGCCGCAGATGTTCAGCACCAATGGGCGGAGGAGTAGAAACCAATGGGGAGATATGGGCGGTTAGTCTGGATATAGCAAAGGCCTTTGAACGGGTTTGGTACAAAGCGCTCCTTTCAAAGCTTTATTCATACGGACGTCCCGGAAAATCATGCGATTGGATCACTAGCTTCTTGACAAATCGCAGCATAAAGATCGTTGTTGATGGCGCACGCTCCGCCCTTGAATTTGTCAACGCTGGTGTTCCTCAAGGCTGTACTCTGTCTCTTACGCTCTTTCTTTTGCATATCAACGACCTGCTGCAAACTAGTCGTCTTCAATGTTACGCGGATGATATCACTGGGGATGCTTTATACAATGGCCGTGCGAATATTGCCCGGAAACACGTCAAGGAGTATCAGAACAAACTTGTGTCTGATGTCAAGGATTCGTTATACAATGTCTCTATTCTAATTTAACCCCCATAAAAGAATTGTTTGCCCGTTTACCGCTAAAAAGTCACCCTTCGTCGTATCTCCTCATTTTCAGAACACCTACTTATCGGCCTCAGCTAGCATCGGAATACTTGGTGTCGACAAATCGAATAACGTTCAGTTCCGCGTTCATTTGGAAGTGAAAGCAAAATTAGCCTCAAAGAAGCTGGGCGTGCTCAATAGTGCAAAGCAGTACTTCAATCCAGCCCACTGGCTGCAACTTTACAAGGCACAGGTTCGACCGCGTATAGAGTATTACTACTACCTTTGAGCAGAGGCCCGCAATATCAGCTCGTTACATTTGACCGCATACGACGTAGAGCGACTCGAATCGTTGTCGACCAAGTTATTTCCGCGGACAGCTCGATTCTTTGGTCCCACGAAGAGATGTCGGTTCGCTGTGCGTCATTTATCCTATTTTTCTCGGGGAGTGTTCCGAGGAATTGTTCGGCTTAATACCAGCAGCAGAATTCCATCTTCGGACATCGCGACAGAAATCTAAGTTCCACGCCTAAACCTTGATGTCCTGAAATCCACAACAGTGCGATTTAGACGCCACTTCTTACCGCGCACAACTGTACTGTGGAACCAGCTGCCTCCTCGGGATTTCCGATCCGATACGACTTAGAGGTCTTCAGGAAAGAGCCTGCCTATTCTGTAAGCGCCTGGTCCTACAGATGTCTAAGGACTGTGGTAGTCACTACCAACCTGCTCGTTTTCCCCCTATCTCATAATTTATATTGAACTAAATAAAACATGAGCTGTGTATTTATATTTTTTATTATTATTTATACAAAACCTGTACTATATCGTATCTGTACTAAATTTCAAAAAAAGTATCCAAATCCCTTAGTTTTTTTTGTATAGCATCAGGGGGCAAACGAGAAATGGGAGCCCCTTGATGACTACCGACGAATCATGGACATTCGCATGATTGTTACGCAGATGCGTTGCCCTCCTATAACACTCCGAATGGGCCACCGACTACTCATAAACTACACCAAACGCAATAGCGCCGCTGTCACTTTACATGCAATTCCGTTGCATTGTCTTGTACCATGCATGCCCCAATGCAGCATGGCACTACCTATTGCTTATTATTGTAGTTTCTAAGATCAACCGTATTAAGATGCAAACAAAATGGTACGAGATTTCATTTTTTTTTTACAGAATAGGGGGGCAAACGAGTGGCACTACCTCCTTCTATGCAGCATGGCACAACCTCTTCCTAATTATTCCTCATTCCATTAAGAAATAATTTATTAAGTGCCTTAAAAATTTTACTAGCTAACGGCACGTCATAATATTCCTCAGTATCATAATCTAGGAGAGGATACGCTATTACTAACGTTGTGACCACTTAGTTATTTATCTGTGATATTGCCACGGTTTATCGAATATGGTTTGACATACTTTTATAAACGTGTTTAAATGCATCTGCGCGCCTCATCTCAGGTACACACTACTCAGATTGTAGCTGATGCATCCGGGATCTTTAACATTTGCGTGCGACTTTGGATCGGTTTCATTCGGTGAACGTATTTTTAGAAAAGAAGAAGCACAGAATTCGAAGAAGTCCACTGTAACTACTAGTAGAATGTTTACGTTTTATTGTAGTTTTATTGTAGTTTTATTGTAGTTTTATTGTAGTTTTATTGTAGTTTTATTGGTTACACAGAACCATTACTAAAGATATATATTATATCTTTTATTGTTTATTTCCACATATTGGATCTGTATAATGATTACTTATGCTTGTCTTAGCGGCTAAATCTAAATTGAGGGTTCGCAACGCGCCCATGTTAGTTAACCACAATAAACTCTG
>JAFELO010002000.1:687929-700052 GCA_017140195.1 Eumaeus atala
GAAGAAAAATGATACCAATATCAGCAGCATGTTATAGAATTCCATATGACATAATGCTGTGAAAGTAACTGAAATAAACTAATCTAGCTGTTTCTACGTCTGTTATCTGATGCTGCAGATGAAAGTCTATTCGATAAACTATCTATGTGTATCATTGTAATTTAGCATCTAAAGTTATTCCTGGATAGCGTTATATTTTCTAGCTCTATTTCTTCACTGTTAAGACGTACAGTAGTATTACTAGATTTTACATTTGGCAAAGTGAACTTAATACATTTCGTCTTTTTTTTTATTTAACAATAAATTATTGGCATTAAACCATTCTACTATTATAGAGAGATCATTGTTTACATCATCAATGGCATGTTGACCCCTGTTTGTTTTGAAAATAATTGACGTGTCATCTGCAAACAATACTATCCCATGATTATCATTAACAAGATAAGATAAAAATGTTCTGAGTGTTTAATTACAAAAAAAAATATTCTAACTGTTTTGGAACTTCAGGCTCGGCGTAACGGCGGCCCGCAGGATAAAACTTCACATGACTAACTTTGTTCTTCACGATAAACCCTGTGTGACTGGTACAGAAAAGTAGGGTGTTAATATAAGAAAAAACATTCCGAAAAATATTCTAATGAAGAATTTTAGACCTTCCCAGCGTTGCCCCTAGATGATTAAATACTATTCTGGTACATATAATCTGTAAGATAGGCGAAAGTAAATATTTGTTTACATATTTTAAATTAAATCATTAAAATATAATCCTTATTATTTTGTGTTTTGAAATCAATAACATCTCTGTTTGTTTAATACGTTTTTCTCTGTCCGGATAATACGTATTTTGCCTGCCAAATCCTAGAGCACCATAAAGTACAGGTAATTTTTTAATTCACAAATTTAATAATTAATTTATTGGTAAAAAAATATTTATTATAAATTGTTTTTTTTTTTTTTGCAATTTAGGACAAACAGTATTCAGAAATTTTAACACTGTGGATGGTTATGATATTGTTGTTCAAAATACAAGAGAAGGAAATATATATAAAAGTAATGAAGCTTCCACTCGAAAAAGTGGTATTTTTTATCCTCATTATATTGATCTTAAAGTTTAATGATTATAAAGTACAAAATTTGACAATCAAGTATAAAACAAATAATTCCTCCTTCATAATATTACATTATATAATTACAGATTTGTACAATTGGACAAAAAAGTTTTATTATTGATAGCAACTTATAAAGAAGAACAAATGCTACTTTTAAACAACTATCCTAAAAATTTTGCATGGGAAAAAGTTTTCAAGATATGAACATTGTACGAGCTGAGTCAGGTTTACCTCCCCTCGATCTAAGAAAATGTAAAATTAAAGTGGATACTTTAAAAAGGAGATACAAAATTTTTAAGGACAGCAAAAAAAAATTTGGAAATCAAAAAATTTATTTGCCATACTTTGAGGTAATATTTAAATATTTTCTAGCTTATTCCATCATGTTATATATGTCTTACTTATAGTAAAAGGTCATACAACTTGTTTTTCTGCTGAATTGTGCTGGCACTACCTGGGAGGTACCTCTGGTTCACATGATACCCCCCCTTCAAACTGAAGAATATTCTGATTGGTGTACTATACAGTTTGTAAGTATCCAATTGCCAATTGAGAGTGATTTGGAGGAAGCCGCACATCTGCATACACAGGTTGTAGTGGGGTTTGCTAGTCCATGGCTACTGTAAAGAAAGTGAAACATGAAGCCTGGTAATTAACATATAACCCCATAAAGTAATTTTATTGCATTAAATAAATGCTCACAGTAGCTAAAACGTTAAAGCAAGTACCTGAGTTTCAATAGAATGAAACCCTTTTCGATTAATGTAGCTGGCATTATGTATATTGATGTCTTAAGTTTACGCGAAAGTTAGGCATTACAATAAAACTACTTTTACAGATTTTATCGCGGTTTATTGAGTTATTTATGTAGCCCGGTGTTGACGAAACGTCAATAAACCGCGACAAAATCCGTAAAAGTAGTTTTATTGTAATGGCATTATGCAATTTTGGTTGAGCTATCCTAACGTGGGTTCCATCCGCAGCTGAAGCCTTGTCGTGGCTATGGGGCTTAGTAGCCTGGGGTGAACCCAGGCGAAGGCAATTGAACCGAGAGCGATCTTTGCACCCCTCTTATAAGAAGAGGGGGCTTGGAGATCAGGAGGAGGAATCGCTCTCGGTACCCCTCTTATAAGAAGAGGGGACCTAAGAGCAACATGATGTCCACTTGTCCACTTGCACCGTTCCAAAGTCGGTGGGGTTGTTCTGTAGTGCTGGGCAACCCCATCTGTGGAGGTGGAGCCGGTCCCTTAGGGGGCTGACTAGCCCTCGAGATGCTCTGATGATTGTTGCACCTCACCAAGGGCGACACTGATGGCACTCGCGGTGGTTCTTATGGGTATTCGGCAGTATCATGTGCCGCGAGTCCCAGGCATCACTAGGCCCCACCCAGGGCCGACGAAGGCGCGTAAATGCGTTTCCCCGCGTCAACAAAAAAAGGGTTCTATCAATAGCTCCTAAAACATTTGTATTTCCTGTTTACATTTTGTGCCGTTATTCTTATTTCTTCTCGAGCTGGCTATTTAATGTATACTGTCTTATGTTTATATAGTGATTTTACAACCTTCCAAACTATTCTCCATGCTGTCCCTTTACCGGCATTGAAACGATCTCACACAGATCTATAAGAATAAATAGATAATACCACTCGGTCAGTTTGTTCGATGCGAATTTTTAGTGTCATCCATACAGTTAGGATATCCTGCAGGAGTCTGGTGTCGTCATAGCCCAAATGCTCAGAAGGAGCTGCTTATTTATAGTAATTGTATTTCTACTCATATGAGCCGATTGCTTTTGGAAATCAGATCCGAGTAATTCAATTAGTAACTGAAATGTACTTCTACTCATGCTGCAATGAAATAACATACAAATACATATTACAACTTGACTTAACTAAAATGTTTGAATTTTGTAAGAATATATTTTATCGAAAACGAGATTTAAAAGTTTCGTCGTCATTCCAAAAAGCACATAATTTTCTGTTTTGGGAATACTACTTTGTCCGGTACGGAATCCAAAATAAAATACCATTTCGTCCTTGTTATTGGAATGATCTTCAATGATTCAATTAAGTTTTGGAACTGTAGCAACCCCTATATATTCCATAATTTAGCTACTGAAATATCTACAAATATTTTTTGTACTAAACAATTTTGCACTAGGAATAATTTCAAACTTTTGTACTATCATAGCACTTACGCTGTTTAACGTGCCTTTAAAATGTAAATATAACATTGATTTGAAATGAATAGTATCTTGAAATTCTTCACGACAGTGTAAACTAGTTCATCTAATGGCATTCCGGGTTAGAAAATATAAAATATATATTTATCTTTATGTAGAAATTTAAACCCCCTGTAAAATTTCATGTGTTTCAAATTAATTATTTTGGTGTGGAGATAGAGATATGTGGCACTGTCTACTAGGGAACTGGCGTGAATATGTGTAGTTATTTTAGTTTTACAAATTTATTAATGTTGCTCTTTATTTTATATTTATAATACAGATTAATTTTTAGTGTAGTGCCTCTTAATTTAGGACTAGACCGCAGGTTTGCCGTAGCTCAACGGGCTATTGAACGTGCTATGTTTATGTTGGGTGTTTCTCTGTCAAAAGTTTGGAAGTCACAAGACAGAGAACTAAAGTATCCCATATCATGCGACGAATAGGCTCGCTGAAGCGGCTACGGGCTGGTCACACATTCAGAAGAACAGATGGTAGATGGGCCAGTAAGGTTCTGGAGTGGAGGCCGCGTTTAGGAAAACGAAGTGTTGGTCGACCGTTCACCAGGTGGGAAGACGATCTCCGTGCAGTGGCCGGTCCGGGATGGATGCGAGTAGCAGGAGATCGGTCGTCCTGGCGTTCATTGAGAGAGGCCTATGATGATGATGATAATGTAGTTATAACTAAAATGTACAACCACGCTAAATTATATCGATTATATAATCAACATAATTTTGAGAAACGACTACCTTGAAGGCGGTGCTAACAACAAAACAGTTTGCTCTACTCTGTAGGCCATGCACACCTACAATGTACTTTGTTTCAAGCGCTAACCCGTGACATTTGTTAATTTTGATATGTTGTTACTTGTTAACACCGTACAATTTCTGCCACGTTATGTCACCCAGGGCTTGTATCAAAATACGTATTAAAGAGTAGAAAAGAAGATAATATTATATACAATGTCCCTTTCAAACAAAAAACATTAATAAAATATCAAAATCTGTTTAATATGAGATAGCGTTTAAGTGTTGCGAACAATAATTTAGAAAATATTTTTGTAAATCAATGGTTATGGACTTAGATCATTAGGTAGCGGAGTTTTGAAGTCGATTTGGTTTTTTTTTTCAGAATTTAATAAGTGTTTTGCTAATTTATAGCTATAGGCGTCTAAACATAAATTTGTTTCTTTTTCCGACCAGAGTAAATTATTCTATTGGGATGGTTACAGTCTACAGATGTAAACAAATGAAAGACACTACTATGATTGGATGCAACCTTTTTTACTTCGTCATTTTTACCTTTTTTTTGGTGACGAAGGGGAATGCATTTACGCATAATACCTGGGAGCCCGGGTTGACCCCCAGACCTATGTTGGACTCGGCCATGGGTAGCAATATCAACTAAACCCCTACGGGAGCCTTCAGCCGCTATTCGTGGAGGGTCCCGGATCTGCAGGCAACAGGACCCTTCGTCATTTCTACTTAGGCCACAGGCCGCAAGTAAAAAAAAGTTAAGGCCTTCTTCACATTATCTATTGAAGCATTCGAAACTACAACAAATCGTAGCTGTCCCTTATCAATAATTCAGATTTGATTCTTTTTTTTTTTAATTCTAATATTTGACGAGGCTTTGAACACCTGAGGTGAACATGTCATCCTCATGGATGCTATCACATTTCATACATTGGTCAACGAAATTGTACAATTTAAGAGCCCTGCTTGTAACTAGCCCCGCTGCCAGCCAACAGTTGACCTCGCCAACACTCACAGGAACAGACTCCCACAGCACTCTGCTTCTCAGATCTGCATTCCTGACACATTCCAACAAAATATGCAGTATGTCTTCAAACTTGTGAGTGTCATACTCTTCACAAAGTGGTGAGGTAAGCCCTCACCATTTTGTGAAGAGTGTTATAAATTTAATACCCATCATAAGATAAAATTTATTTGTTGGAACATGTCCGGAACGCAGTCTGAATGCGGAAACCAGAAGTCCCCTAGAGAGATTGGCGTGGTCAAACCATGGAGTCCATAGGGCCCTTTCCTTGGATGGTTCTGTACCAGGCCCCAACATCCTTGAGGTTAGCAAAGTGATACTCCCACTTTTCTAGACAACTTTTCTTTATAAAAGGAAGTTCACTAGCAAAGGGTTTGGAGTCTAGTACAACACCATCCATTATAGCGTCTATTGCGTAATTATCCACCATCGCGTTTCCAAAAAAAGCCAACATGAGAGGGGATCCATTGGATCTTATAGGCTTATTTTTTTTGGATAATATCCTGGATTAATTTAATAGCTTCAAATGCAATGGGCATGCCTCTCTGAGCCGACACGCATATAGTAAGGTGCTGGAGGGCGCTCCTCGTGTCCGACAATACAACTACTGGAGGCTGGTTCGGTAAATTGTTTTCGTAACTTAGAGCCTCTTTAATCGCGACCAGCTCGGCTCGCATTGCACACGCCGCACTGTGCAGCTTCCACTTGAAGTACACGTTTCACTGAGGATCGAAGAGCAGCTCCAGCACATTGTACAGATTTAGACCCATCGTCATATATCTTATAAAATCGAGAATAATTATGTGGTAACATTTTCAAAGTATGTACCTTCATTTCTCTATCTAGCTAGTTACGCTTGGGTGCATGAAAGTCTTCGACTGTAAGCGAAATACATACATGATTTAACGTCTATATAAGATACCCAAGTATTTAGTGAGAATATTTCTAATTTAGGGCTCTCATAAACATCGAGGTCCGTACTCTCGGCATAAATTTTTGCCAACAAAGGAAAGTTAATGTTACTGAAGTGGCGGCGATGGACAATGAGACTTTTTAATTTATTTACAATATTATTTAGAAACAACATATTTTTTATTACTTAGAACAAATTTTAACTAAATACCGGCTAGCAAGCCAATGGCGCCGTATAGATAAAGGTGGAACAGCGGGCTCACTCTGTAATGCAATAACCGAAGTACTGCGTATGAAACCTCCATAAACCCGCAAGGCGCTATTTTGTAGAATATCCAATTTTTTTAACCGAGATGTGGCACAACTGCCATAGATGAAGCTCACATAGAGCAGACGGTTCCTGTAAAAAATGTAGTCACCGAAGATGCACAGGTGGAACTCCCCATGACTTCCCGGCCAAAACCTTTAAGATATTTACACGTTTGTAGGCTTTTTAACAGGTTTGGCTGATGTGATGCCCCAATTCAACTTTAGATCTAGCCACAGAACTAGGCATTTAATTCTGTCAACCACTCTGACAGGCGTGCCATTAATGTTTTTTTATAGGATAAGGGGCAAACGAACAGGTAGTAGGTAACTACCGCCGCCCACAGACATCCGCATGACCAGAGGTTATGGAGGCACGTTGCCGTTCTTAAAGATGGGACTAAGCTCTTTTCTTGGCCATTTTCTACTGTTTTATAGAAAATGAAATCGTCAGCATACTGGGAGATACAAACATTTTTGATATTACTGCCAATCTCCATGGTATCAATATTTAATAGAAGAGGGGATATAGGGTCCCCTTGAGGTAATCCCGAAAACTATGTCTTTTTAAAGGGGCACCCCCATAGTTTAGAAATATTCTGCACCTTCTATCCGATAAAAAATTCCAAAGGTATTTACATATTCTATTGCCTCTACCGATACATTGCAATATATTAATTAAAGATCGAATATTAACATCATAATTTGCATTGTCAATGTCGATAAAGCAAGCATTGGTTGAAATTTTACTAATCGAATCCTAATTGTATATCAGATGTAAAAGTGGCTAGGTTATCCAAACAAGTTTGAAAGCGTCTAAAACCCGTAGATGTAGATGAGCCAGGAAGGAGACCCCGAATTTTCCACAAACCACTAACCTCTTCATGATAACAAAATGTAAAATCTTACTCGGGCGAGACATGAGTGAGATCGGGCGCAATGATCCTAGGATCCCTTCCTGGCTTAAGTGTGCGAAGAATCTGTACATCTCTCCATTCATCAGGAACTATACCAGTCTGTAATATTAGATATTTTTTTTAACAACATTGATTTGGCTTTGATCGAAAGATTTTAAATCATAGAATATTAAATAGCTTCAATTCCTGGTGCTGTACCTTTTTTCTTTAAACAATTTGTAGTTCAGCTGTTATGGGGTCGGCTTAGGCTCCGCAACACTATCCGGAGTTAGTGAAAAAGGGTCTACGCCAGCTCCGCTGCCTCCCTTCATCCATCTCATCTTTCTCCACATCACAGACGCCTATGTTTCATGGTCGACGCTGGTGCAGAAGTCTTTCATAAATTTGGAACTGGCACTTCATATCAACTGGTCGGCATGAGACATCGTTGTTTGCCAGCTTATAAGATTTTCATCTTCCGTCACAACCGGAGAGCTGGCTGCCGGCGGCGAGAATCGCAGGTTCATACGCTTGCGGCGCGCCACGACAGTGAAGCAGTCGTCCTCCGTGCTGTCCTCCTGCACAAAAAGAAAGACATTATATCAATATTTTCACACTTTGAAAAGAGGATAGAATACGTAAGAAAACTGATCTCACAAAAACTTGTCTGCACGCAATCGACGCTCACGCCAGACTGAGATTTCATTCTTGTTTTGAGAAAAGTTCCTTCCCCTGTCGTGCCTACTACATATGCCTAAAACGCAACATACACTCCATATTTTTATTACCGGACTGAAGAAGGATATTGTTTTTATTCCTGAATAAGTAAATATTTGTCTTATAGACAAAGATTGAGATCAAGAGTGTTCCTCTCGGTTTTCACTTACACCGATTTAAACAACTTTAGCAACTCAAAGATAAACAAAAGCAGATTTCGATTTACGAATTGTAAGTGAATTTCTCTTGGGTGCTCTTGGATCTCAGCCCATTTAACACAGATCTAAATCTGGCATCCTACTTCTATTGTTTAAGGTTTGCTTGATATAAGTAAATGTATTTATTATAAAAAATACTATATTTTCATTCACTCATATGAAAAAGAGCTCGGGCTGCCATTGAGGGCAGTAAAATTTGAATCTAAGTGATGATAAGAAATGTTGACTGCAGTAGGCACTTGCCACCGGGTTGTTAGCTGCTCACTGAATAGAAATACAAAGTGGATTGTACCTGCAAGTTTATATTTGTTAAGTAGTTACTTCAATCTTAAGGACAACATTGTTGTCGCGTTGACATACTGACATCAAAGGTGTGTTATGGCGAGATGCACACTATTGAAAAACTTTCACTAATAACATGTATTCGCTAATAAATGGTGCCACATAGACACTATTTAGTCCTTTAACATAAAAACAGCGTATTTATGTAGAACCATACTTACGATCCACAAGAGTGCTTTAATTATGAAAATAACAATTTCCAAAGTGTCAATCCGTAACCTTTTGATCTTTTGAATAAATTATTTCACTAGAATACAGAAAGCGATCAAATCAGTTGCTTAGAGTGAATGAAATGTGTGTGTGTGTGTGTGTGTCTGTCGCACGAAAAAATTTAATTGGGTTTCGATTCAATCAATCATTGTTACGTCACAATCTATTATTTTCGGACTTTGCTTTCGGGTTGAATGAGAACCACAATCCTTTCTTACAGCTGCCATTTCTTTCCATTTTTTCAATTTTGAAATAATTTATTTTAGTTAAGTTGCCTATTGTGTTTGTGTGTAGGTTAGCTATAATACTGGATGCCGATCCGCCGAATCCTGGTGGAGGGTATATCTCCCCTGTTTCAGTTTCTCAAATAGATGTAGATTATGAAAATAGGCGTAAGCGGCCAAATTCAGACTATAATCCCTCAACTAACCCAAAAAAAATGTTACAAACCCGAATAATATTTCTCCTTCCATCCAATTAACTTACACTAATCCTAATTTTGAAAAGTAGAATAACAAATACTCCGTAGAAGATGCTGGACCTTTTGTTGTCCACATCTCAAAACCGGAATAACAGCCTTACTCTAAGACCTATACAATTTGGCCATTTTCTTTTCAAAAACAACATTTATAATATAAAATTAGATGGGATAAAATGTATTGGCATAAATCGATTATCAATTGAGTTTAGAACTGCAAATGTCGCCAACTCTTTTAATGATCTCCAAAGTATATTTGCAGGTGGATATTTAGCAACTATTCCCATGTACAGTGTGGCCCGAATGGGAGTGGTGCGAACCATTCCTACTGTGTGGTCCATGGAGGATGTTGTCACACAAATGGTTGTGCCGGAAGGAATTGGCACAGTAATAAAGGCACGTCGATTGAGTAGGATGTCTTTCAATGACAATTTACCAGGCTGGATTCCTATTCAATCGGTTGTCTTGATTTTTGCAGGCCAAAAACTACCCAAGAATGTCTACCTATTTTTCTACTCTTTACCTCTACGTGCTTATGTGTTACCCACAATTCAATGCAATCTTTGATGCAGATTTCGGCACATCCGATCTCAGTGTGGATCGGAGCCAAGATGTTGTAAATGTGGGCAGATGCATGATAGTCAAACATATAGCCAACTTCCTTCCTGTCTCTCCTGCTCCGGATCTCACACAGCGAATGATTCCTCATGGCAAGAACATTCTGGTCAAAAAGCAATTAAATTGGCTATGTCTCGGGAATCTGTGTCATATTTAGACGCCTCTGCCAGATTTCCGCAAGTGAGACGTTCCTTTGCTGATGTTGCCCGATTCCCCCCATCCTTTAATCTCTTCTCCAAACAGACCAGAAACTCTTTCTCCCCCTACTACATCTTACCGACAAACTATATTTTCACCTCGTCGCCCAACTCCTAATCCAACCCCCCGCTCCTCTGGTCTGGGGTATGACCGACAAGACCATTATAGTATAATTGAAACTCCACAAACTAGTTCCCAAAATGGTACCGCTTTAGACAATAATATTTCCCAAAATGATTATTTAATCGAACAACTACTCTCACTTTTAATAAATTTAG
This sequence comes from Eumaeus atala, assembly GCA_017140195.1. Classification (NCBI taxonomy): domain Eukaryota; kingdom Metazoa; phylum Arthropoda; class Insecta; order Lepidoptera; family Lycaenidae; genus Eumaeus; species Eumaeus atala. Next base: position 698,211 of record JAFELO010002000.1, read on the forward strand.
TCTTCCGGTTTGGCGACACTGGATTCCCGAACAACCTTTTAAAATCCCTATCTAATTTCATTAACCTATCTAAAAAAAGTGTCTCTTAGATTGTTCCAATGGAACGCTCGCAGCATTAGAAATAAAAAACATGATAAATATAAACCATTCTTTTTTGCCCTTCAGGAAACTTGATTGAGACCGGGGTCCCATTTTGGAATCTCGTTATACTCCTGTCTCAAGGGCGACAGATCTGATGATAAAGGTGGTGTTGCCATTCTTATTTTAAGCAACACTACTTATTCTTCTATTTCTCGCCCTTCTCATAATATCGGTTTTAATGTGGTTGGTGTCCGCACTCCGAACATATCTTTTTTGCCAGTATACATTTCGGATCCAAACTCTTCAGTGATTTCTCAACTTGAGTCTATCTTCTCTTCTATTCCTCCTCCTATATTTATTGTGTGATTTTAATATTCACCATACCAGTTAGGGTTCATATTTTTGTGATCAAATTTCTTCATCATCTCTTGACCTTATTAATAATCTAAATATAGTGATTCTTAATGATAGTTCTCCTACTCGTCGTGTTTCCCCACTTCAAAACCCTAAGAGTGCTGTAGACTTATCTATATGTACCCCATACCTTTCTTCTCATTCTTTTTGGAACATTCTTCCTAATTCATTTGGCAACTATCATTTCCCAATCACCATTTCCTTGTCTCTTCACTCTGCTCCCATCTCAACTCCTAATCCTCCTAGACTAAGATAACAAAAGCAGATTGGTCACAGTTTTGTTTGGTCATTGGTCCTGAAGTTCAAAATTTTCCGCCGATTAATACAACAAATGTATCTTCACTCTATGATGAGTTAAAAATGATCTACTTAGGAATGCAGGCAGATGTATTCCATATAATGCTAGGAGCACTAAGATTCTGTCACCTCCCTGGTGGGATTATGAGTGCTCTGATGCATGTAAAAAAGTAAGCAAGTAGAATGTTTATACAATTCCTCCATGACCCTGGAAAATTTCTTAAATTATAAAAATGTAGCGTCTGCAGCAGCCAAATTCTTTTCCAAAAAGAAAAACTTAGCTGGCGTAATTTTTGCGAAAGCTTATCACCTTCTTCACCTCCCTCTATAGTCTGGAAAAATATTAGAAAGTTTTCCGGTTCCTTTTCCTATAATAGCCCTATAACTAATGATCCTTCCTTGGTTAAATTTTTCGCTTCTAACCTAGCTCCTTATGTTCCCTCTCTAGAGGAATCTTATCCTCTTCCTTCTCCATATCTCAATCTTTTAGATAATTTTGATGCTCCCTTTCACTTGGGAGGAATTGCAATTAGTCCTGAATTCTCTTAAAGAGTCCTCATCAGGAATAGATGGAATTCCATACTCGTTCCATGTTGGGAGTGGTCCATCTACCAAAAAATTATGTTTAGATTTCATTAACGCTATTTATTTAAATGGGATTCCTCCCGATGAATGGAAGACTCATATTATTTTACCTATTCTTAAACCATCCTTCTGATCCACTGTAGTTATCGTCCAATCGCCCTTTCATCTACCCTGGTGAAGATGTTAGAACATCTTATTAAAAACAGATTGGATTCGCTGATAGAAAGCCGTGGCATTTTACCGCTGACTCAATTTGGGTTCCGCCAGACTCTTAGTACAATTGATAGTCTCGGAACCCTTGCCACGGATATTTATACTTCCTTCTCTAAGCGTGATACAGTCATAGGAGTGTTCTTACATATTTCATCCGCGTATGATAATGTTCTTCTGCCAGTGCTTAGGCAAAAAATACACCGTCTGAGTATCCCTGTGAAGATAGTAAACTATATTTTTAATTATATTTCT
>JAFELO010002000.1:700224-719365 GCA_017140195.1 Eumaeus atala
ACACGCTGATGACTTAGCTCTGTATACTTTCTCTGATAATGTTGCATATTCTGTAGCCCGTTCGAACTCGGCTGTTTCATATTTAGGTGCCTGGCTGGATGAACATGGACTGACAATATCTATTCATTCATCTCATTGTAGATCTGTTCCTTCCATTTCCATCTCCTTCACAATCAGGTTTTTCTAGTGAAAAACTGAGTAAAGTTTTTGGGTTCTGGATTCGAAAATATAAGGGTCAGAACATGTTAACTCGAAGGTTAAAAAATGCGAAAAGAATATTAATATCGTATGCTCGTTATCTGCGTGTGGTGGGGATCGCATCCATACACCCAAAAGCTCTTATATAATGCTCTTATCTGTAGTCACTTGGATTATGGTTCATCTTTACTTCAATCCTGTAATAAAACAAGCTTAACACTGTTTGACAATGGCCCTTTTAAATGCCTTAGGAAAAATACCATCTTCCATACAACGGTTAAAAAGATAGACAAGCACAGGGTTAATAGCTTTAAGCATACTCATTGAGTCTCGGGCACTTATTCCGTCCCAGCCAAGCGAACAATCCTATTTCAGCCTCCTTGTAGCACCTGCTAACTCTTTGCAGTCTATCGGTATTAATAAAAAGGAGTTCAATGATGAACTTAGAGTAATAGTGTATTCCGGCAAGACAGGCGGAACATTAGGAGGAATATTATGCGCCAAGGTTTTACCGATGTTGACAAAAAATTGTTTATGTTATTTAGTGAATTCATATGATTGTTAAAGTAAAAGCCCTTCAGCGGAGGAATACTGTTTAGATGTATTAATAATGTTCTTAAGTTCCATACATAATTTTTACTGTTAGACTAAATTATTACTAAATTTAGGTATAGATAAAGGCTTCCCTTTTTAATAGATATGTCACGGTAAAACCATCGGTTGTGTGTACCGACACAGTTACACCCATTTTTAACATGCTTATATATATATATATATAAATATATATATATACTCATACCCAAAATTGCAGATTTCTCTTTCCACCAGATATTACCCGCCCTTTTACTCTGGAATTAGTACTAACATTTGTATTTTCTCCATTTGTCAACTATCTTTGTGATTTTGTGAAAATTAACAATATTAGATTATAACATAATATAAAACAATTTTTCTTATATATATATAAAGTAGTTATGTATATATATGTAGTTCGTAGCTTTATCATAGGCAATTTATCTTTCCTTTCAGGGTAAAATTCCTTAACAGTTGGAACCGAACTTGTACTCCTACACCCACATACACCCAATTAAAGCAAAGTCTAAACAAAAACTATAAAATTGGCAAATCCGATGAGGGAGCCACCTCAAGAATAAGAATTAAGACAAACTATTATATTCAGTTGACAGTTTGGGAAACAGTCGACTTTGACAACTGTCATTTGACAGTCTGTCACACGTCCTTAAGACAAAAGTATGAAGTTATGAGAAGACTCCGCTAGAATTTAAATCAAATAATCCCCACCACGTATTGCAGCTTTCACCAGCATCATGGTAGCGTTACCATTACTTAATCATGTTGTAGTGCGATGTCCTACGAACCGGACTCACGTATTCACTGTGTATTTGACAGGCAACCAGTATGTTCGCGCGAGTTACTTTTTATCCTACACTTCTGTACAATGTGCTCATGGAAAAGGTCTCCAGTAGGCGGTGGTACGACAGAATTGACGATACTGTGATCCTAGGAGCTTTACCGTTTCAAGGAATGACGAGACAGGTATTTATGTAGGTTAAGTCCATTTAAGACAACACATAAGTTCTATATTCAATTTATCAATGAAAAGCTATAAATAATTTTAATAAAAATTGGGATTTGAAACATCCAGTTTATATATGTATAAAATGATAGTAACATATTTTATTTGTGGTTTGTTTATTTATCCAATTCTAACATTTTCGATATTAGTAAAAATAATGGTAAAAAAATCTATACTTCCCCCTAGCAGAAAAGCTGCAGATTACTTTTGTAGATTATTTGTATTTGTATTTTTGTAGATTGTATTAGATAACTTGTATTCTTGCCTTACTAAATTATATTATTTGAAGATATTCTCTTTTCCACTTTTTTATTAGTACAACAATACCAACTGTATCATTTTATGTCTTCTACCTCAAAAGGATGAGTAATCAAAATCTTATTTTCTTGCTGACAATGCGCTCTGTGATTACCAATTACATGATTCTCAGAATTTAAAGTGAAATAAAGTCTTCTAAACTTACAATTATTTGTACTTTGGATCAAGATTTTAGGAACATTTTATATCCGTGAGGGACTTAGCACAGAAAACATGACTAACAAATATTGTCAATACCTACTGTTATTAATCATACCATCAGACCCATCTAATATTGAAAGAGAGTGTGATAGCCCTATTTGAAATGTTACTGAGCATAATTTTCAATTAAATATTATATATAAAATAAAGAAATAATTTTCATAGTACTAATCTATCTGTGTAGGAGCATGTCGACACTTCAGTGTTAAAGATAAAACCATCAACCATTTTTTTTTTTGTAATATCATGACAGTCCTCAGATTTTTGTAAAATATATTTACACTCTGCCTGTGAATCGCCACTAAGCTGAATACACACTACAACCCCATGGGTGCCATTGACTGCTCACTGAGGTGTCCTGGAATTGTCTGCAACATGATAGCGATTAGCCCTCCAATAGGTTCAAAACTGCAAAAGTTCCTTATAATCTGTGAGAGCACAGGCCATATCATATAAACTTAGTTATAACTAGCTATTATGTATTCTACATATATAATTATGTATTTTAAATAGTAAGAACAATATGGACATAACATAATAATAGCGCAGATATTTAAGAAATCTCATGAAACAATCAAATTCCCTAAAATAGTGGTAGGCAACATTTATTACCATTTTAGTTACTTTATGTTATTCTTTACCACTATTTTGGGAAATATAATTTCATTAAGTAGTGACTGTGGAGGTAACCAGACACAGAGTGTAAGGATCGTGACATGTGGCACTTGGCGCCTTCCGTCTACTGCATTATGGAATGTGTGTGTATATCAAGTAGCCTGCATGTAAATAGGTGCTTTATATTATTGTTATATGATAAATTGTTATCACAATTCGGTTACCCATAATAGACCAGTAGTAGGCAGTAGCATGTTAAAAATGCCAAATTTTATTAATCATTTTGTTATGTTAACACACCTAAATAATGGGCCTGAGAATAACAAATTTTCTTTACAGTTACTCGAACAGGAGAACATAAAAGGTGTAGTGTCAATGAATGAAACTTACGAATTAAAGATCTTCTCGAATGATGCCGAGGTGAGACATATTTACTGTAACAACAAGCTATTTGGATACAAAGCTGCATGAATTCCAATCAGTAGATTTTGAGTATATTTGATCACATACAGACAGACATAACATGTACTAGCGAGCTTCATCCATGAATAACAGGGTAATTATACGCCATAACCTTCCTCAGAAATCGCTCTATCCATGAAAACTGCGTGGAAACCATTCAGTACTTTTTGATATTTGACAAAATCAATCTCCTTCTAATATTTGGGGACTTCGCTTTATAATTTTATTTGCATTTATTTAGAAAACAAACAGTGGTACAATACTTAACTTAAAGCTATTTACAAAACGGAACACTATTTATATGTTATCAATTACCATTGCCAGATTAAAACTAAAGCTTGAACAGTGCCAATAAATTAATTAATATGTATAGATAAACTTTAACGCGATGATATATACTATATTCTACAAACACATATGTGCTATTGGTGTATTCCATCAGAATCGAATGGTAGAAACGCGGAGGTACCTCTCAAGCATGGCACAATAACAGCCTGAACTGACGTATTCGTATGATAACAGAATGGATTAAGTTTGTGGAATACAATGTAGATGAGCAAGGAGGTCCAAAAGTGAGCTCAATTTTTGTAAGCCTTTCAATGACTATACATTCACCGAAAAGTTGCGACTGCTCGTTTGTTCCCTCACACTCTTACTACTAACCGGGACGTGTTGCGATTTCTCAAAGTTATGAACAAACATAAAATGCTACTGTGGTATAAGTATAAGGATGCCGTGGTATGTTCAAATTGTAAATATTTTCTAAGCGCGTCCCGGAAAAGAGTTAAAGAGTTTTGAGTACAATACAGATGTGATCATAGAAGATACACACAACCTCATTGTCATGTAAAATATTCTCTATTTTAAGTTCATCCGATTATGAAATACGAGCGTCGTAGGTATCCTAGGATAAAAATAACTCATTGTAGTAAGATTCTTTGAAAAATTATGATGTTGCACACCGCTTGCTTCGGGGTGTCTGTTTTTGGTGACGGTGTGCGCGCGCATCGCATACATTTTCTCTCGCCAGAAGGAGTATAACTTCAAAAACTATATGTCAGCTCCCACACGCGACTGGATTTTATTATATTACTCGGGTACAAACTAGTGGTCGTAGTTCACTGAGTCCACATTACCAGCTTACGTCTGTTATCTACGTCGATACGATTGTGCGATCGTAATATGTGGCGCTCCGTCTCCCTGCCTATCCCATTAAGGGAAGTGAAAGATGTGTGTACATAGTTCGTGGCAGAAAAAATCTAAAGAATTTTCACTTCAATAAATAAAGTAAATAAAGTGAGTCCCAAAGTAAATCCTTGGGATATGCTTATAACAAAAATAAGCATTTTCTTCAATTTTATATTGATTATTTCTATTTAAATCCCTATTAAATGGAAATAATGTTGTACAGAAATGGCAGCAACATGGAGTTGAATTTCTTCAGCTCGCGACCACAGACATATTTGAAGCCCCGGATCAAGAGAAGCTATTCGAAGGTGTGCGGTTTATAAATAGGTGAGTTACTTTCGGCATAAAACTATCAAAGGCAGGGAGTACCTAGAGACAGAGCTTTGGGCCTTCAGTGCTCCAAATGTTAGAAACTGAAAAGGAAAAGACCTCATTTATTAGCCACCTCTACGGCATTTAAGGCCATGGCAAAATTTAATAAATAATGGGGCCCGAATAATTATAGAATAATAAGCATTCAGGTTTATTGTTTTCCTAATTAAAATTTATACCTATTTAATGCCTACTATACTAACGGAGATAGGGGACAGCGGTAAGTTATTTCAAATATTTAGATAAAGTAAAGCTGGCCCTGTGACGGTGACGATGGCTATAGACTGAGTGTAGTACTTTGAGGCACTACATCGAACAAACGCGTGGATCGATTGTGATATTCGTCGTCTCATATAAATCGCTGTAATTCATTACGGCTAGCCATAGGGATATAATTCGCGTTGCTGGCAGATGCGCTGTCAGCGATTCGAGCAAGCTGTAAATGTAGTGTACGCGGCGGAATGGAGAAAGTGTTTTGAAACTGATTTAGACCCATGAAACTTTGTAACTTTGTATTGATTTGGTGGAGATACTTTGAAAACATTTTATAGAGACATATTGTTTTTTATTTTCACGAAACTACCGATTGTGCGAGGTTTTTTTGCGGCAAAAAGTGTTTCTAAACTTCTCCACAAAACACGCTTACAGCCATCGATCAACTAATGATTGCGACGAAAAGTAAGGGATACGCCGGTGCTAACTTAAGAACCAGCCTCAAAATAGGCGCATAACTCAATAATACTTTAACTCCAATAAATAAAGACTATAGTGACGCTCGGACGTGGTGCATGTACCGTCCGCACAACTGAGCTTGTTCACATTCTACATTGATACGCGAAGAAAATGTCGGATAAAACGTTACCGGTTCCATATTTCCGTAACTAAATAATGATAAATTTAAAGGCACAGTTTTATGGAGCTTGCACTCCTTATCTCCACCATCTAAAAGGAACTCATACTTCGAAATTTTCGAGCAAACCTTTTTAACTAGAATTATTTATTTTTCTCAATTCTTTTAGTGTATTTTCAACAATTTCACATTTCTTATTTATTTACATTGTTAATTATTTACCTATAAATTGGTCTTACCCAAGTAACCGATGCAGATTTCCGGGTCGGCCAACAAAGCTATAAATAACAAATACAATACACGAAATCACTTGTTCAATTATTATATTGTTAATTTATTATTAATTGTGTTATGTGAAAAGAACTTTGTTGTACAATTGATATATAATTATGTTAGTATGTTACGTCAGGATGACACACAGAGACACTCGCTCGACACCCGACTAGTTGCCGATCCGAGGTAAAGGTGATTAGTCACGTATAACAACAGGCTACAACACATCACTGAGGGACACACAAGCTCACCTCATAGCCCTACGGCCTTTATATAATACAGTGTCATGTGAACGAGAAGTACCTCGCCTGAGGTGTGCAGAGGCACTGCTCACAAACCACTCGAAGATATGGATACACTTCATGGCGGTGTTGTGCGAACGAAAAGGGTAGATTTCGTTCGTGCTAGCCCGAATGCTCTGCAATTATGTAATGGCACTTCCTCTTACTATTAAAGGTTCCTCCCCATGGGCGGCAAGATGCGGTCCTTGGCCCTGGAGGGTCAACACCCTAACCACGGCACAGTGTACGTGCATTGTAAAGCGGGTCGCACGCGCAGCGCCACGCTCGTCGGCTGCTATCTGATGCTGGTATGTACATTACACATTTTGATAATGCGATTAATAAAAACATGAAATTTCCTCAAGGTGTCTGCGGCCTTATGATATTTCAGGTTCACGAATACCCTCACACGGGATATTGTTACACAGATAGACACCCGAATAGAACCATTTCATACCTGTAAACGTTGTTATTGCCATTATCGAGTGCGTGTATGTATACGTGTGAGCAAATCCACGCGACACTAAAAGCATTCTTACAGCTATATGGCGTTGTCACCTGACATCATAGCGCTATCGAAATGCCGCATGCACATTTAAAGCATCTTAACGTTATTAGTTTCATGCACATCTCCCTAAACCAGAAGACGTAAAAGTCTTCGCTATTCCGTTGAACTGTAGAGGCGGGATCAAATGGCGCCAGTTTTTTTAAGTACCTCCGAAAAAAAAATGTTTGATGCATTTCTGTTTCAAATTTCGTCATGTTCGGTGTTGCATACCACAGTTGTTACAAAGAATTTTCATTTCGGAAACATCTTCTGTTGGCGAGTTTAAAAAAAGATGAAAGTGAATTAAGAAATTCGCGCTTTCATTCTTCGGTCGGACACGGAAGCCGTATGATTTACAGAATGAAGTGGTTTTTGTTTACTCGCTAGCAAAGTGAAGGAAATTATTCAACGGTTGGTGCAGGGATTCAAAAGACAAAATAGATGCCACTAGTTGTTATTTTTTTATATCATAGGGGTACAAACGAGAAGGCTTAGTCATTTGGTACTATCAACGATTACATGCGCATATGCAGATGCTTTGTCTGCCGTCTCCTAATACCCCTAATGAGCCACCGACTACTCACAAACCGCAGAAAACCTGACAGTATACCTATCACTGTGTCTGCTTACGGCGTTATCGTGTGATCTATAGGTTAATGTATAATACAGCATTGCACTACCTATTAATTATTCCTTGTGACGTTTTGTTTGTGTTGAGAGAGAATTTTTTTTTTTTTAGATGCGTTCTACAGGTATATTTATTTTTTTTACAGAAAAACGGTTGGACGCCCAGCCAGGCTGTGGAGCACATGAGGTCGAAGCGACCGCACATCCTCCTGCACACCAAGCAGTTGCAGGCGCTGGACATATTCCACAGGGAGCACGTGCAGACCTAGCACTAGCACGACACACAGTCACACAGACACAGTCGGTGACGTGGCAGTTGGGCCCCGGGCTCCGGGGCCCCCGGGTGTAGGAAGCTCGATTACAAATATTTTTGTACACTACTTCAATATATCGTACAACCCACTGTCCAGGCGCCATGCAAAAAGGGTATCTGGGATCACAAGCTCGTGAAACGTGGGAAATAGGCCCCAATGTAATCCTTTGGACATATGCACGTGAGGAGCGTACAGTGACCAGCGAACGCTGCACACACATAAAGTATACTTCACCACCTCGAATATTAGATACCAGCTTAACATTCAATGAGGTGCAGTCTATGATGCGAATATCGACGGCCTACACTCAACTGCTTACCGAATGAATTATTAAACATAATCTGCTCTCCGAATGAAACAGATGTTTTTAAAAAAATATGTTAGCTACACGAAAACATCCTATCGGATTATTTTCATGGCTATTCTTAACAGCCCAGGGTATACAAATTTTTCTACGCTCGAAGTTTAAAGCATCTAGTTAGCTTTCTTTACACATGATAAAAAAACGTACTTTTTGTGTGTAAAGAGTTTAAACTACTAACTACTACATTACACGCCTACTATATAATACTATTTGTTTTAGTAGACTTTAGGTTTAAATTGGCAGTTGGGGGTTATTTAAAACCATACCTACTCTCTTTCTCTCTCTCTCTCTCTCTCTCTCTCTCAAACACGCACCAAGAAACTTAATGACCATTGGCCAATTGAGCAATATAGCAATAAACATTTTTGTCATTGTCATTATTGTATTTTTGTAAGGGCTTACAAAATACAATATTCTTACTACATCATTTATTTTAAACATTTGTGTAACTATACACACGGTAAGTGACAGAATATGTATTTATAACTGGGTATTTTTGTCTTTTGATAATAATTCAAACGGATTATTAATCATTGAAATACTTGGGTTGTATGTGGGGGTGTGGGTAAATATTTATCGTAGTGTGCTACATTCCGGTGTAATTGTTTTCCGAGTGTTAGCCTCGTAGCATGCTCTATACACGAATGCCCTTGTTCACGAACTTCACCACTCCACCGAAAGTTCGCAGGTAGGAGTCGGCGACAAACTAAAGCCGAAGTAGACCATTGTGATGACGTCACAGGCTTGTAATACCGGGTAATTACCAGACGGCTATAAAAAATATATTTATAATAAGTAGACAAATCATATTTTTATTAAATAGCACTTGGGAGTGTACTTGCAACGTCGTTAACTTTTATTTCATTGTTATGATAATGCTGTAATTGTTGACATGTGGAGTTAAATTGTTAATGAGAATTGTAAATTATATTTATTTAGTACACATTGATTTGGTTTTTCTTTTCCTAACCTGTTTTGAAGTCTAAACTTGAAGTAACTGTGATATAGATTCTGCATCAGATGATATTGGGATTGGCTACCCAATCTAAGACATTTGACCAAAAACACCAGTTTTTACACATGCGAACTGCCTTCTAACCATTGCAACCCAGTAGGAAAATTAAGCCCAATTCTTGATTATGTAGAATTCGAATACACGAATCCAGTTCCGTCACGATGTTTTCCTTCACTTTAAGAGCTCTCAGAAAATATATTTAAGTTATAAAAACCTGATGGTACATGGCCAGCATCGAATCACCAGAATGGGAGTCCATGGCGCTAACCACTATTCCACTGAGGCCCTTAAATGTGATATCGCTATGTTGACTTATTTTTATTCCTACTCGGGATTACTGTAGATATGAGTTATTACGTCAGGCTGGCACTGTTCCCCTACTTTCCTACAATGAAGTGGCTGTATGGATATGAATTAAACATGTGCAGACTCATCATCCATACCCACTTTGTGAGGGCTCATAATTATGAATTACGGAAATATGTTTTCTTTTAATAGTTGTTTAAAACGAACTAGACCCCAACTTATTTAATTGTGACTTTAATATTTCAAAAAGTTCTACAAAAAATTCTTACGGCCAATCCAGAGTTTACACGTGACAACCGAGCGGCGCTGTGTACACTCGAGCGGGCGTGCAGTACACGTGACGCCAGCTTTCTCGGCTTTACATATTTGTACTTATTTCTTTAATAATGATCTTAAACATGTAAAATATCTTACTCTGTTAAGAATAATATATTTAATGAATAATAATAATAATAAATATAATACGTGATAAAAAATGTTTAGTATTAAAAATAATAAAGACAAACTACATTTGTTAATTATTACATACAATTCCGTTCTCAGGGGTTTTTAAGTTATCTTTTATGTAAATACCTTACGGACTGCGGTATTCAGCATATGGCTTGCCTGACATGGTGTGATGATTCCACAGAGTATAACATATCACTTGATACATACGGCTACGTCAGAATGTATATCTGATACTTACCTACTATACAGACGCGTCGACCTGATCACAATAAACAAGATATTGTGTAAGGACGTATATAAATATTTTTCCATATAAAATAAATTCTGTAATCGTGTGTTATGCGGTGTTTTCCAATTTCCTATGTTACATATCGATAAATTATACAGGGTTAGAAATTAAAAATAAAATAACAGTCTAAAGCAATGTTTATTCGATCTAAAACGGAATTTTCGCCACAAATAAATAATAATTTATACACAAATACATAATTAAATAAAATTGTGCTTCGCATTAAGTACGTCGATAACTAATTTTCGCCAATCTCAATCAAATCTAGAAAAATTAAAGCAATATACCTAATACAAATAATAATAATGTCACAAATTTAAAGAAAAAAACTATATATTAACGGAAAAACATTCACTTTGCTGATGGTAGATTGGCTAAATAAAAACTTTATTACAAGAATGTTGCCACAGCTAAACCCACCGAGGTATATACTATAAATAGAGCATGGGAGCTGGGTCTACCTCGGTTAGATAGATACAGATGACGGCCAATCCCTTGCCATCGCTGTACATATTGTATTGATATATTTCATTAAACATTGTCCCCCTAAATATTTAAATATTTTAATTTGAAAAACATGCATCAGTATTCGAAAGTAAGTTTAGGATACTGCGATCCTGTCTTAACCATCGTTGAAAGTATCAATAAGTATTAGAGGACTATATTGTTAGGAAATAAATAAGGCCTAAATTGTATCGTTTATAGGTCATTGTCGTCATGTCCTAACGAAAATATAATCTATCGTTTCTTCAAATAGTTTCGTCATTTTATTAACATAGGAAATCGGTTATCTTTAAACTTGTGAGAAATTTATGCCTTCTGCTCAGATTTTATTGCCCAGAACTGTTTGATTGTGTTGGCGAGACCGATGTCGTGGGTGATTATGTAGAACAAACCGCCGAGAGTCGCAATCGAGATGAGGTAAACTAAAGCGAGTGCAATTTTGGGGATGATTGGCCCGAATATGCTAACGCGAACGTAGTCAACAGCGATAGCCTCCAGACCCCTAGAAAAAGAAAACAAAGTTTAAAAAAAAGTTTGTCTACGCTGGCCCAAGTACCTTTTGAATTATAAAACAATATCTAACATATACATCTCAACTTAAATTTATAACTTCTTGCACGCTTGACTTAGGGTGTAAACTGGTAAATGCGTGTCGAAAGCGTTACGAAAACGAGGCCAATGAAATGTAGAGGGAAAAGAGACGCAAGTAAAGAGAGAGATGTGACGTATGTTAATGAAAAGTGACAGAGAGAATTATTTATATATATGTTACTGCAGGGACAAGAGAAATATGACACACATTTCTCTCTCTCTCTCTCTCATAGCTGGTTACGTTTTGTATTAGTAAAAAAGTTTAATTTCGGTTGTGTGGTCCAAAACGCAGTAGTATACTTTTTACATATTTTTGCGTTATACATAATTTCATTTATTTTTGTCAATATACAATACAAAAAAAGCCAGATCTACATATAACTAATAGTTGGGTCATCTAATCAAGACGACACCAATTGTGACAGCATGACATCGCATCACAGCGGTATTATGTGAGGACTTACTGCTTCGGTCATGCAAGCCTCATACAGGGGCAATGCAGCAATATCAACACTTAGGTGCAGTAAAATATAAAATTTATAAATATAATTATTTAACAAATATATAACCTGCTGCCATGCCGGTTTTCGCATATTTCTCCAAATCCGCCAAAAGGCACGACTCATTCCAATGTCGTTGAATATAAGAAAAAAAAGTCCACCAAGAAGTAACACGGTTAGGAAATATACAACACCAATAGCTACTTTTGGTATTGTGGGCCCAAATAACAAGACCCGAACATATTCTACTACTAGAGCTTCCATGCCCCTGGGAGGAAAAAGGTGATAAGGATTATAGGTAGGTCATTAGGATAAGAGTAGTAAGGTAGGTAATAATGCTAGTTTTGTCGATAATGTAAAATAAATTTTACAAATTCAGCAATGATGTGATGCTGGCTGCAGATACACAATAAGCCAACCCTTAGACCAATGTTCCTCTAATTTTTATAAATATTGACATTGACATATTGATATTGGTAATTGGGGGCACCTGCACAATGAAAGATAATTTATAGATGTATTTAGTTTCCTTTCAAAATGAAACAATATAACAGCCTTGTTCTGCCAGTGTTTTAAAAGAGTGAAGTCGCATCACACAAATTTTGCTGCAATGCAGCAGGCTATTAGCCTCTTAAATAAACCAAAACACAACACCATTTATTAAGGATAAACAAGGTTTAAAGAAGGAATAATTTTGAAAGGACAAATTTCGAATGACTTGAGAATAGTTAACTTGCTAATTTTCCATTGTTAACTAATCATTATGTATAAATGTTGATGATGGTAATTAAATAATTTCTGTAATTGCAGTGAATTGACGTAAAAGCATACTTAAGCAGACTACTGAGCGATTATAGAAATTATAGTAAAGTTCAAGTACAAGACCTATAAGTTTTTGCCATCATTATTTATGTAATTGTTTTAATAAATGAATACTAAATACTTACCAAAAACTATGGGCTACAATCAAAATAGCTAGCACCGAGTCAAAAAGCTTATTTGGTATCAACAAAGACAAAGGGATTAATGGTACTAGAAGTGCTGATGTTGCCTTCTCAATGATCCATAACTTAGCATGGTCATGTGGTTTCTCACTTGAAAGCCTTACTGCGGATTTTTGTAAGGTACGTACCTGAAATTAAATAACAGTAATCTGTCAAAAAACCTAGTTCTATATTGTGATTAAATTTTTCTCGTTCTACATCTATTTATTTACTGATCAATAAACAGACAATGAGAAAACGTTACACATGATACATATAGGTGGCATGATGATGAATTTTGAAAGACTTGTTTATTTATAGCGGACTTTATGAATTAATTAAACAGATATGAAGAGGTTGTGTACATGTGTGATCCTATTGATTGTTTGATTATCAAATTTTAACTACTTTCATAGTATCATAAGACATTTGCCCATTATTACATTTTTTTATTGTCATTAAATATAAAAAGTATCAAAATACACTTACTGCATTATAAATAGGTGTGGTCTGTATTGTGGTGTCTTTCTTTTTAATTCCACTGGCAGAAGGACAAATCACTGCAGGCTTTAGTATGGACTGTGTTGTCAGTTGCCTCAACTGCTGGCTAAGCACCTTACTTGTGCATGCTGAAAGATACTGTAATATATTATGAAAGCCTCATTTGCCTATATCCATGTTATATACATTATATATACCACATATTCACTCCTTTAAGGGGTGAATTTGTAAAAATATTTCTTACAGGAACCCCCGTACAAAATTTAAAGTTTATGTGAGTGCAGCAGCATTATGTGAGCGAGACTTACCTCCCTAGTTGTGAACGCCAAATTCCATCGCATAGGAGGATGTAGTGTCATGCACTACATGGCCATGGCATGGCCCCACTCTCCTCCCATGCAGCATGGCACTACATCTTCCTAAAACCTAAACTAAAAAAGTAACTTATTGGATAATTATTGGGATATCAAAATATTAGATATTTTTTTGAACAGTAAGCACATTTCCTCAAAAATCTTTCTTAAACTATGACAGGGAAGTTGTCACAAAACATATTTTAACAACCAATAATTTCAACAATATATAGATTCCAAACTAGCTACTTTTATGAAGCCTGTTTCATAAAGTTTAGAGAAATAATATAGCAACTGAAACAGTGAGATTCGAAAGAGACACATATCTTAATTATAAATATAATACATATACTCAATAACTACCTCTGGTTCGTTTAAGCTGAGATATTACTGTATTTTCTATTTTTTACACAGCTTATAAAACATATTTACTTAAAATACCATATGTAAGATAAATTCATTTATCAGCCTCATTAGAGAACTAGCATAAAAATGAGTTGTTATTTTAATTTATTGTCAGTGGTTTTAAGTTATTGGTAGATTTTATGGGTTTTCAATGCTCACATCCTTGTAATATACGAATCTACACCCAGTAAGTACATTTTTTTTCTGTAGATCCCAATAAATTATTTGTATCAGCTTAATTAATTTAATGTTTAAAAATAAATTAGTGTGTAAATCCACAATCCACGGCGACTATTTCTTTTAAATAGAAACAAGGGTTATGTAATTTCCATCCCATATTGGTAAATAAAAAATACCTGAAGAACGAAGGAAAACAGATAATGCCATTTCACCAAAAAAAAGGCTATTAAATATTTCGTTTATATTGTAGATATATTTATCGCCAATACTTTAGTTGATTTTCTTTCACAAAAAACAATCTAAAAGCACAAAATTCGAAATTTCGAATTTGACATCTGTCTGACTGACGGCATAAGAATATAAAAGTCAAAAGATAAGTGGATTCCGAAACCATAGAGATAATATAGATAAAGAAGGGATAGTAGAGATAATATAGCTTGAGAAGAGACCACCCTGGAACGCGGTCGTATATGTCGACTGATTTGGAAGCATCACTATCATTGTCCACCGAAGACAAAGATAGTGATGCTTTCAAAGCTTCTCTTTACACCTAGATAACCAGACATCGTCATATAAGCATAGGTAGAGTAGGGAAGCCAGCCTAATACATAGTTCCAAGTCGAAAAAGACAACAAATGTAGTACACTCTGTCTCTCCTTCTTCATTAATTCTAACTTAAATAATTCACTTGCTCAATAAACTCTATAGTGTATTATAAGATTCAGTATCTTTAGCTACAGTCAAAAGATTGCAGTAAAAAACACATGCCAAATTCACAGATTATTTAGTAACTTGTTAGATAGTGTCTCCTGTGTCTCGTTTAACAAATTATGTAAATAGTAAAACGGACGTTTCACTTCTGAACCGTATGCTCGCTCTGCGAATCTAAAATATCAACAAAAATATAGTTAAAATACTAAAAGTACTAACACATTTTTATTTTCATTTGTTGAATTGTACGAAAATACGTGTATTGACATAGCACCGGTTTGTAGCTTTACTCTATGAAGAGTAACGGACTTTTTCAAGGAAGGTTTCTTTGACATCGGGCCACTAATGACTTCTTTCCTGTGTAATAAAACACACACAGACGTGTGTACAATAAAACATGGCTATTTTATTTAAGATCAACTGTATAGTTTTCAAAAGTTCATACACAAGTGAAACGTCCCCTATAATATTTTTTTTATTGAGGCTGTAAGCGATCACTGCCATGGAGTATAAATAAAAGAACAAAAAAAAATGTAAGGAAAAATGTCAATTAAAATTTACACAAATATTTTACAATGAACAGCTGGCCGTTTAAAGAAAATGACACTCTTGATTTTATAGCCGTGAATTTAGTTTATATGTGAAATAATCGAAGCTTGCACGATATATACATTTGTTTTGTGTAAACGCTATTAAAAAGAAAATGTCGATACCACCGCTTGTCTGCAGCAGTCCACCACCACCCGAACAGTGCGAAGACGAGAAAGAGCCCGAAGACTTTGATTTTCAATACAATTGTAAGTTCATTAAGTCCCCAATCCTTTCCTTAATTGTGAGGCCTTCATGTTTGCTGGTACTATTTAGACGTTCATCTATGCAAACTACTTTAATTGAAATGAAATTGTTCAAAGATTTTGTAAGTAGATTCCTAATTATTAGATGACTGTCGTAATTTAAAACTTTGTCACATTATCGGGCTCTTTAAATAGTAGAGAGCTAGTTGTATCTAGATCTATTCCAGACTTTATTAAAGTATGTAGTTCAATAGCTCATAAGACTGTTCTTTGTTATATTTAAGCAGTCTTGGTTTATTACAGATTAATGATACATACCTTCTAATTGGTGGTTTTGCAAATTATTGTGAATGTTGTGGGATTGTTGTATGTTTACATAAAAGATAATATGATTGAATACAACCAGTTCAACATTTCATACTGTATTGTTTTCATTCATAAACGTAAATATAAATAAAATACTTTGATTCTATTTTTATTTCAGCACAACCTGATGATGACGATGACAGCACTGGCTATAATTATGGCAATTTTAATTCCAATCCTATGTATAAAACTGAAACAGATAGTATAGAGGGTGTAAAAATGAGCAAAAATAGTAGTGATGAATTACAAAACATATCTCTGATGTCTAATAATGTAACAACAAATAACTTAGTTCCACATACAACTGAACACTTGGAACAAAATTCTGATCCACAGGAAGATTGTATATTAGAGGACTTAAATTTAGAATTAGCAACAGAATGCTTACAAGTTAACACTCACGTTAAAATTATTGATGAAAATAATATTTTAAGTATAGATAGTTCTAACACTGTAAACATACAAGATGAGGGCGGTACAGATATAGATAACATTCAACTTAAAAGCTTATCACAATCATCAAATGAAGATTTACAAATACTAGACAACTTATCGGGTGATATTTCATTTAGTGATGACAAACAGTATGAAGATGTTGTAGTGGAGGTGGAAAGTCTAACAGACAATGAAAAAACAAGTGAAGAAACTAAAGAAGTAACACTGGATCAACCTATTGAAGTTGAATTGAAAACTCTTGATGATGATGAAGATTTTGGTGATTTTGATAGCTTTCAATGTACCATTCCAGAGACTGCCAATACGCAAACACATTCCATTTTGAATATAGAAAACCCATGGGAAAGTCAGAATAATGAAACACAAGACTTTGGAGGGTTTACAGCAAATTTTGAGAACAATGAACAATTCCAACCACCAGAGGAATCTATTACCCCAGAAAAAACAGGAGGAACAAAAGATGATAACATTGCAGATTCATCTTACTGTGACGATGATTTTGGTGACTTTGATGATTTTAAATCATCTAACAAAGCTCCCACCAGTGACAGTTTAATGTCAGAAGATATGTTGTCGTGCACTAATGTCTTTAGCATTCCTACAACCCTTAATGAGACACAAGTTATTGAGAATGTAAATAATGTATTGGTTACAATATTTCCCGAAGAAATACTCGAGCCAGATAATTCCATAGAGACTAATATTGAATTGTATCTGGGAGAGACTTGGGCTCATTTGGTAGATACTGATGTACGACAGCCATATATGGTTAATTGGAATAATACATTAGGCCAAAAGAGTTTACTGAAAGCATTATGTATAGATTCTAGAAATATTGTAAGACTATATTCATATCATATATCTTATAAATTTAAGCCTAACATTTGGTAAAAATACTTTTCTATAATTTTTAGTTGTTTGGAACGAGATGGAATTATAATATGCCTAAATTTGCGGCCAACTTGAGCACTTCACCCCTCCAGCCTCAGAAACGGCCAGCACAATCTGGTACTGAAAGTAATACACAGATTCCAGATAAAGACACAAATACTTGGATTGATCCATTTGTGCCTCACGGTCAAGAATGTAAGTTGTTTTCTATTACATAAAATAGCCTTCTAATGTTACACAGTGTATGATCTAATGGCATCATTTGAATTTCTTAATGTAATATTACTTAAAAAATAGTATGTTATTACAAAAATTACTAATATTCGAGTTTGTAAATAACAGCATTAAAACTATTCAGCATTCTTGTACATATTACAATAGATAAAATTACTCAGATACTGTTTTGTAGTTCATTACTTCAATAATGTTTATACATTATAAAAGTTATTGAAGAAACACTAGATACCAGAAATACTGAACACATGGTGTTATGGTCTAGATATATCTGGATACAATGGTATTAATAGTAAAGTTTGGAAGCTAACACTGCTAACCTAAGCGCTAATTGTACTTGAGCTTGGATCATATTTTCTGACTCACAATATATTTTTTTGCATGTCTTGCACATGGACAAAACAATTCACCTTTGCATTTATGCTTGGTTCCTAATCCCACCTAATAGACACTTACGCTGAAGCTCTGCTCCTTGACTTAGAGCACCTAATGGCCACTCTAGATCAAATGGCTCACAAACATTCCACATTTAAAATATCCGATTTACTGTCACATGGTAAGTTATCTTTTGTTATTTGTAGTAGCTAAATATATTAAACCAAATACACATATTGTATATGGCATAGTATGTATGGGTTTTTGTAATGATCTGCCGAATACAAGTATTACCAAGCATTAATTGGTTTCATGTTTGCATACTTTTGTTTTTGGAATTACTCGGTTTGGTACTTGCAGAAAAAGTGGTGATGGAGTCTAAACGACAAATTCGAGCCAAAGAGTGGACTGCACTGTTGACTCAATAAAATAACCATTGGTAGGAAAAAATAGAATAGAAGTGAATAATGAAAATAATATTTTCTAATTTCGAAACCATAGGGACTTCTCACTGTTGGTTATTTATACATAACTTTGATTATAATACATTATTTAATTCTACACCCTCGCCTCTTTTAAATTGCAAATTATAGGTAATGACTTTTTTTTTAATTTTAATCTAATTTAAATTTCATATTATTGAAATTGGTTGTTTGACTCTCTGGCTATATTCAAACCGAATTTAGACTACATAACGTAAACGAAATATTATTTACTCATTAACGAAAACCAGTTTTCCTATTGATTACCAGTACCTACGACTAGTTGTCGCTACTAAATAGTCACCTTTTTTTTTTGTTGCCGCGGGGAAACGCATTTACGCGCCTTCACCGGCCCTGGGTGGGGTCCAGTGGTGTGTGGGACTCGCGGCTCATGATAGTGCCGAATACCCACAAAAACCAACGCGAGTGCCATCAGTGCCGCCCTTGGTGAGGTGCCCCGGAACAACAATCATCAGGGCACCTCGAAGGCTAGTCAGCCCTCTAAGGGACCAACCTTCACCCCCACAGATGGGGTTGCCCAGCACTAC
>JAFELO010002000.1:719379-738625 GCA_017140195.1 Eumaeus atala
TCGACCTTTGGACGGTGCAATGGGGTGAGGTTTCCGTCCTCGCCCCTTGCCCCGTGCGCAAATGCGCCACCTCCTATTGCTCTTAGGTCCCCTCTTCTTATAAGAGGGGTACTGAAGCGATTCCTCCTCCTGATCCCTAAGCCCCCTCTTCTTATAAGAGGGGTGCAAAGATCCCCCTCGGTTCAATTGGCTTCGCCTGGGTTCATCCCAGGCTACTAAGCCCCACCGCCACGTCAAGGCTTGAACCATGGTGGGGAAGTGTAGACACCTAGTACAGCTAAAGCAACAACTCTAGTAGTCAAAATACCACTTTACGCTTTAGGAATAGCTTTAGTCCTAGTGTTATGATAGCATTGGTGGTTTGCCACTAAAATGAACATACATTTGTTATAAAAAAAAATCTGTGGACTTATCAGACCACATTAGCGTAAGCCTGTGCTGAGTATCGAAAGAACTTGTGTTACAGGTAGCAGTCAAGATTTATGTTATACAAATACATAAAATACGTAAATGTCCGTCCCATGACCTGGGCGGGGTTTGGACGCACATGGGTCATCGATATATACTAGCTATTATCTGTGACTTCGTCAACGTAGACTAGCTATTAAAATCGTGTCATCATATATGACAAGATTTTAATACATACTATTAGCCATTATAGGCCGATAGTCCGTAGTTTTTTGTGTTGCATTTGAAAAAAAAATAGCTTATGTTTGAACTCGAGCATTTAAGTATGTGCATACAAAATTTTATGAAAGTTGGTTTAGAGGTTTGGTCGCGATTACGTCACAGACAGACAGTTACTTTCTCATTTATAACATTAACGTGGATTAGCAACAATTTGTAAATAACTGTTTATCTCTTGCATTACAATCTTGTATTAATTAAAAAAAACAATGTATTTTTCAGCTTGCAGTACCGAGAGTGAAACTCCTGTTGCAGAAGATAAGCCTAAGATTTTAGACGGATTTACCAGTGAAATACCAAGTAGTAAGATATACTCTAGTACCTTAAGTGTCCAACCCATACGGCAAATAAATCTTCCTGATACACACATCTTCACACCAACCGATTCTGAAACGCCCAGATCGAAAACAATTCATTATGACAGTAGCTCGCGAACTCTCGGCGGTAACTTTGAATCGGATATAGTAACAAAAGAATCAAAGTCTGAACCAAGTCAAATATCATCTAGCTCGGACAAAGACAACGAATATTGGGACTTTCAACATTTCAAAGACTCTACGATTCCTAGTGCTAAGCCTACGGAAGTACCAGCTAATCAAAGTTCGACAAAGGAGATGCCGTACCATAAAACATTTGCAACCCAAATACTGCAGCCGATCAAAATGGAACCAATCACTCCAACGTTAAACTGGCCAGACCCGGGAGAGGTTAAGGAAACGTTTTATGATTTTTCCGATTTTGTTTCTAGTACTACAGGCAATAATGATGATAAACAAGAATCTAATGGCACTCCCAAAGACAGAGCGCCAGTTGAAGACAAAAGAAAAGAAACCCAAGAGAATATAGCAAACGATGATGACTTTGAAACATTTCAGTCTGCTCCTCTGCCGACTCCTTCTGTAGATTTTAAAAACATTCCAGAAAATTCCCAAATGTTAACTGACAAGACTAAACCTGAGATTAAGACTACTGTTGAATGTAAGAAGTTGTCGGAACTTGATACTGCCGCTGTTAAATCAAGTGAAATATTCAATATAGACAGAATATTCAGAGAAGAGGCGACGACGAATAATCAGAAAAGCATTTTACCCAAAATTTTAACGCCTATAGCTCCTCAAGTTAATTCTTTACCAACAATTCAACCTAATGTCTTGCGGCCTCAACAGAATTCTGGACAAATACTCCAACCGCTGTCTCTAGAAGGATTCTCCCAGATCAACTGGCCCAACCCTGGTATCAACTTGCACGATCTATCCAAATTCAATCCCATCGAGAGCGTACACTCGCTCAAGAGCGAGGCTGGTGCCAGTGGGACCAGCAAAGTCTCTACGCCAGTCCATGCGAGTGCCAAGGGTGAACCGCCCGACGATGATTGGGGAGATTTCGTATCCAGCGCACCCAAACACGTGGCTACACCGAAGAAGGCCGCCGCGTTTGGCGACGACGACGAATGGACGGACTTCGTGTCGAGTCCCAGCATCAAACCTCCCAACGGCTTGAACACGATCAGCTTCAACGTGCACACTAACTTAAACTTACAGAAGTCCCAAGTTAAATATCCGAGTAAAAGTAATCAAATGAACGTGGACATTCCCAGCCTGAACTACATCACACCGAAGACGGGCGCGCGTGGCGCGTACGTGGACAAGCACTTCCAGAACTTATAACACAGACGTGTATTATCTTGTACTTAATAGAAGCATAGATATCCTGTAAATATGGTGGGGGGAGTTTTAATACATAAGACCGCGCACTAGGCAGGTCTTCGAAGGCCAGACGATGGCAGACACCTTAATTTTGGCTGGTGTGAGTGGCCTATCAGATGCCGTAGTATTCCATAGCTGCCGTGCCTGGCCTCACGACTGTCTGGTGCGCGGAGGCCTTGCGGAGTAGCTCGCATTCATATAGGATTACAGACAGAGCAGGGAACACATAATCGTGCAGCGGAAACGTTCGACGTCCCGACTATCTAACAGACAGCATATCGCGGTATATCTGTTTTCCGTTCATTGTCAAGATTGTTTGCGAATAATAAATTTAAATTAATTTCAACCCGCCAAACACATTTGATAAGGTACAGTTCAGTACATTTATTTCATCACATATGTTCGTTAGTTAATGCATTTCGGCTGCAATGCAGTAAGAGCAAGTAAGAGGTAATGCCATGTTTCTTTGCAGCCGAATTGTTCCGGCACGATCGGGGACGTACCTCTCGCATACATGACACCGCCGTAAAGTGACATTTTTGAAGTCGCATTACGTGCGGTTTGTGAGTGATCGGTGGTGGTTCAAAGGTGGGAAAGAGAAAGGAGAGCAACGCTTCTGCATAACAACAATGCGGATAATGGCGCCGGTAGTAGTCAAGACTCGGATATCTCGTCTACCCCCACATAGTGTGATAAAAATTTTATTATTCAAGAACGAAATTGATAAACAAAACCTATCTAGATCTCTTCTCTGATTGTATCCTAGGGACAGCTCAGGGGATACAGCAGGACCCAGCCAGGCCGGTTGGGCTCTAGCTGTATCCCCTGAGCTGGCAGCACCTCCGCGCGGCGACGCTCTTGTACATAGCTATACACCGCGGCCGGGCTGCGTGCCCGAGCCTCGCGCCGCAGTCTGCGTGTCCGAGCCTGCGCCGCAGTCCGCGCTCTCGGTGCTGAGTCACCGCTGAGATTGTTTTGTGTATATTGTAATAAGTTTGAAGTTTTAACCGACCCGTCCTTGACATATTACGTATTATTTATTTGTGTACATATCTCGGTATTGTATTTTAATTTGGAAAGCAATATTTATTATTTAATGATTAATTCTTAATTGTTATGTAAAATAGTGTACAATGTGTATAAAATATATCATTTGTTTCACATGATACTATGTTTTATTGATGTGCGACCGAAATTGGCGGCGATAGTGCGATGGACCTTGCTGCGGGTGAATCTAAGGGGGTGAATGTCGTTTGTCGGTGTCCGTCATTCTCCAAATACTGCTTGTATGCTCAGAGGCACGGCTGGACTATTCGATCAGATTTGAATGATAATATGAATTAATTAGGAGCTCGTTAGAATTTTTCATACCTAAGAATATCGCGTGACAGGCGGTTTACTCAGAATCTTTATCGAGAACAATTTTACGAAAATAGCAAGGGAAATGGGCACAACGTGGACAACCACAAATCGTGTTCTTTCTGTAGGGCTACCGTGTCAGTCGGCGCTATGTGAACGTCAAGAGGGAAGTAGACGTATTCACGTTATGGCTATTTTTTATAGTTTTCACTTTCGACAAATGGCAGTCAGCATTTTGATGACTACTTACGTGTATAAATATCCACATAATTGTTGTAGATTCGTGTTCTTCACAAGTGTCCTCTACTCTCCTCTAATGCGGCCACTGGAAACTCGAACCACACGAAAAGCGAAACCTGTTGCTCCGGCGGCGGTGCCATTTGAACGAGAGGTGTATCCCTCCGGTCGTGCCGGCTCAATTTTGGCACGGCAATTTTGTAAGAGCTTTTACAATACTATACACTGATTACAACATGATACATTATCATCTATTGTAATGTAGAGAGGAAACGTTTGTTGATTATTTGCATTAAATATGCACCAAAACTACTGGAATGATTGGAAAAAATCTTTTACAATTAGAATCGTACATTATCTCTCATAAACATAGGCTACATAACATTTTCTAAATCATTATAGTTCATTATTAAAATGTCGATAATGTTTTTGTAACCTCGTGGCGTGGTTGTTGATGTAGAAAATATCCAAATAAATCCATATATCGCTGCCGCGAGAAACGCTCCGTCATAAATTGAATTTAGTTGTCGTGGTGACGTGTAATGTTTACGAGAACGAAATTAAAATTTAATATTTAGTCATTTACACTTAAGGCTGTACAGGACTATCATTTGCATCTAACCTAGGAAACACAACATGTTGTGTTGCACCTGTACTGGTCTAGATGGGACGGAATGTTGATACTTCTTGACATTGACCAATGACAACAATGTAAGAGGTTTCTATTTATAGGCGTGGCCCACCTTTACCACACTTTATCACCGCTGCTACGCCTGTGTCCCCCACTCTTGACGGTACGGGACTGCAATCAGTCGTAAAAAAAGAGACGGCAGTCAAGTAAAGCCCGGCTGCCATGTGAGATATATAAGTGTCGAACACATATTGACTACACATGATATTTAATTATCAACTGGGGCTTATTGCGTTACGTTACCTGCTGCCAGTAATATTTATGACAAAATTGTTTGAAAACACTAATATTTTCCACATTGTCCACGAGATGCTACTACACTATAAATTACTCCCGCAACTGCCAAAGACGACAAGGGACGATGAAGGTTTGTATGGTTCAACTACAATCCGAATGCTGCATTGCTGCTGAAACTGGCTGGTATTATTGAATAAGCAATAAGCACTCCGGTGGTGCATTACCCGGTGTACCGTCCTAAAGATGGACACGGCAAATTCTCCAAAACCAGGTAAGCTGGCATTAATATACAATAGCTCCACCTAAGTCGCTACGGACATAACCTTGCCTCAAGCGCCACAGTGAAATTAGATAAGTAAGATCTGGTGAAGTTACCGCAATGTAGCTGGGCATGTAGCATTACCGCACTGTAGTCGCAGCCGGGCCCTTGCAATACATCTTCACGTCGCTTCTCAAATGGACAAAGACTGACGCGATCGCAGAAATTGTGTTTACACACTACCTCTACTGGGTCGGGTAATCTGGAACAATTATGACACTTGCCACAAAGCTATCCCTGTCAAAGGTTTTAAAGGGTATTTGGAAAAATGAGACAACACACTTTGTTATTATTTAATGCTCGTATCAGATGTTGTCAGGCTCAAGCTCTGTATCCGACTGCTCATCCAGGTGACTCTTCTCGTCGTCTAAATGCGTGGCGAACTTCGGCAGGTTGCCCTCTATCGTGGAACGGTACCCGCACTGCTCGAACTCCGGCCAAGAGATGAACCTGGTGATAACACATTTTGTCAACATCAAACACATGTCACTTGTATAACGTATCCAACCGATCCTTGTAACCCATGATATGAAAAAGTATCAAGATGTGGTGTGCAGTGAGCGTCCCAAAACTGTCCATATAAAAGATGTACATTTGACAAATGATGCACTTTTTAAAAACAACTTAAATGCGCATAAGGTTGACATTTCGAGGAAATATGTTTAAATTTTGCACACGTTTAAATAGAATTTTCATTGTAAAGACGACTTAAAATCACACCTACACGTTAGGTGACATTGAAAAAATATGTTTATATACAATCAAGGATGCTTTACAATTACAGTTCAGTATGAAATCACATATCTTTTATTTTTTTATATCAATGCTCGTCACGCATCAACACATACGTAACATATGGACAAACACCATCCATACCTTGGTGCTTAATAGATTCACACAGACGTGGTAACTCATCTAAGAGAGAAGTACTTCTCCTATAATCCTTTTTAAGAAAACCGCCTATATACCTCTTAAATACGGTGAGTTTCTGATGCAGCGTGAGATCCCCGAACTCCGTGAAGATATTCAAGTGTGGTAGAGGCGCGTCGTCTCTGCCTGGCGCAGTATCTGGGTTGCTGTCAGCGGGGTCCTGTCCGGTTATAAGCCACACGCCGCAACCCGGTATCCACTGTCTTAGTTAAGAAACATGTTTAAATGAAAAGTGTTTCTATGATCTAAAAAAACATGATATATTGTTGTTTAATTATCCCACTTCTGACATTGGAGTCAGAAGTGGGATTCAACATTCAGAGTTGCTTACTTACATCGGATAATATATTTACTGTCATAAGTACATATCTACTTAAACGTATTAAATGCGTACTATAGTTATGAGTACTATCTAAGTCTTTAGTACATCAAGGCACCTCAACGACTAGTCAGACCCCAAGAGACTGACCCCACCTCAATAAAAGGGGTTGTCGCGAACCAAAAGACAACCCCACTAGCTTTGGGACAATGGAATTGGGAGAGGTTCCCATTCTCGCCGCGTGCCCTCCGCGCAAAAGCACCGCCTTTCTTGCTCTTTTGTCCCCTCTTCTATGAAAAGGGTACAGACAGCGACTCCTCCTCCTGCTCTTTAGTCCCTGTTATAAGAGGGGTACAAAGAGGAAGAGAAAAGTGAAAGACCCTCGGTTCAATTGGCTTTGCCCGAGGTATCTCGAATCACCAAAGGCTACTGAGCCCCACCGCAACGACAAGGCTTGAACCATGTTGGGGATAGTAAAGCATACAGTTTATCTCTAAGCAACAGTAAGAAAATCTATCAACAGCACATCCGATGGCTATAATTAATATCAATGTATATTTAAATAGAAGTAATTCACTTACTCTAGTTTAGGAATGATTCTCGTGGAGTTTGAGAAGGTGTGCGGCTTGAAGAAATACCAGAGCAGAGGTAAATAGGTTGGCGGACACGGTAGAGTATCTTTCAGTTTCATATTCACTACGAACATGCAGTGTTCGTCTATCTGTTAAACAAAGTAGGTTCAGTAAGAGGTAGTGCTATTTACACACGGGAAATTAATCGGACCAACGCGACCAAATTGAACCTTTATATTTGAATGCGCAGTAGCACATTTATCGTCTCACCGGTGGTGCAGCGTGAGGCGTAACGCGAAAAGCAGCGCGTAACCATAGTAACACATAGCCTGTGCTCTCGTCATTCTCCGTTCGTCGCGTAACTGTCTCTTTTTGTTGATCACAATAACCACAAAACCACCACCATTGGTAAGGTGCCCCGGAACTACAAATCATCACCTTGACGGCTAGTCTGTTTCCTAAAAAACCACACCAACTCCACAGAGGCGATGGCCCGCACCGCAGGACAACCCTATCAACTTTAGGACAGGCGGTGAAGCTCCCATCCCCCTTCCCCCTTTTCTTATAACAAGGGGACAAAAAGCCGCCCGTTACTCTGCCTACGCCGACAATGGTTGTGACAAAAACCCTACCAGTTGCATTGTCAGATGTTGTGTCACGTTTTGTGTGGTTTCTGTGACTCCATGTATGATGAGTTTGTAAGGCTCATTTGCGCATGAGACCAACGCGATGTTTATTATTCCTAGTCATTCAGTTCAGATTCGGCTTTACCGGATAAAAAAAATAAAAAACGGTTTTAACTGATATTAATTGCTGCTGAAGTTCCTGAATGTAGTGCTCTTATTATATCACAGTCAAAACGACATTATTTCGGACCTGAAGTTATGCTGTGGAAGCGAAGAGAGCCAAATAGAGCTCCATCAGACTGCTAAAAAAGGCTGCATGTGACTGATTACACCATACTAAACAAGTACAATATAGGTACATACCACATTGGCACTTTTGGATGTGGAACTGTGTGTCCATGGCAGAAAGTGCACTTTCGGCACCTTAGCCAATATTTTGAAGTCAAATAAAAGTTGAAACAGTGCGGGCACAGACTTGTGCTTACTCAGCTGAATGGAGGCATCTGTTAGGAACTGAAAAGAGTTTCAGCATTATTTTTTTTATCACAGACTCCAACTCAGAAATAAGTAATAGTAGTATTTGTCATAAGGGGTTGCACAACATTTACGAGCAGTTGAGCCTTAAAAACTACCGACGTCCCTAAATATGCGCATATTTTTTATGCAGGTGTCTCATCACCACTATCCTATGGCTCCACTGGAACCTCATAAAAAGTGGCAGCATTGCTGTAACTTCAAGGCTGTATCATGTGCACCAGATGTACCTATCAGTAGACCTCTATCAGTTAGATCGTGCACTTGTAGGACCTACCTCATAATTACTTCTCGGCAATACAATAAACAGGTCGGGCTTGCCTAGCAGACTGGTTGTATTATGAAAAACAATTGTATTTATCAGATGCTTGATGAATGATAAACTAGGCATTGTACCCACAATGGTTAAATTTCGATCTGAAAATAAAATCTCTATCAATGTTATAACACAGACCAAAATATACAATATAAACATTCCTGGAATTGTTAAAAAACTGATTTAAATCAACAAAATACAAAAGAACTGCCTTTATTACTTATTTAGATTCTTCCGATGATTCAAAGACATTTTACACATCAGTCTGGTTCTTGCCCATCAGTGTGTCTCTTTTTCTGTTAGCGCGGGAAAACGCATTTACGCGACTTCACCAGCCCTGGGTGGGGAACCAGCCCAGTGCTGGGTGGGGCTCGCGGCACATTATAGTAATACGCACAAAAACCGGCGGCGCTAGACGGCTAGTCAGCCCCCTATGGGACTAATGCCACCTCCAAAAATGGGGTTGCCCGGTACCACAGGACAACCCCACCAACATTGGGACGGTGCAATGGGGTGAGGTCCCCATCCTCGCCCCTTGGCCCGTGAAAAGAAATGTATAATAAATATAAGTTTATTCAGTACCACAGATTACCCCAAATTCGTAAAAACATTGTTGAAGCAGATACCTCACAAAGTATTGACATTATGAAAAAACTATATTAGAAATGTCCATACCATGTAAAGAAAGATTTATACAATCACACCGCACCCTACACAATTTGGTAGACTTATGAAAATAAACCTGCTTTTCAAATTCCAGCCACACATTATCCATAGTCTCTCTGAGCAAAAAAAAATGATTGTGACATATGGACAGACGTGACCAAATTTTAAATGTTACTTTTATTTGCCATTTTGTTTTGGAACACCTTAAAATCTGTTGACCCTGTATATGGGAAGTTTATTTCCTACTTTTATCTTCACTTTGAACTAGTGGAAATATAAAAAACTGTCATATTGAAAACGTGATGCACTTCACTTTTGTATCATCATCATTATGAGCCCTGATCGGTCCACTGCTGGACATAGGCCTCTTTCAATGAAAGCCAGCTTAAAGATCTTGACGCCAAACATCAATTCCGAAAGTCTCGACCCAAGCCCTCTTATACTTACAACTATAACAACTCTCATCAGCATTATAGTGCAATGTGCGTCTGCATTTTTAAATAAAAGTTTGACAACGCCAGTCATGGGTCACCAAGGGATGGGATCAGGCAATTGGCAGTAGGAGTTGCTGTTGCTTGATCCGACAAAGTACACCATCACCATTATCATCAGTGGACACCAAGAGGACCAATCTCCTGTTACTGGCATCCATCACGGACCAGCTACTGTGCAGTAGGAGTAGGAGATTATCTTCCCACCTGGTGAACGGTTGGAGATAATGGTTACTTTACTCTGCCTTATGATTTGTTTTAAATTCTGTCAGACAGAGAAACACCCAACATAGCACATTCAATAACCCGTTGAGCTACTGCATACTTGCAGACCACTCCTAAATTAGGAGACCATGTTGCCGCTTTTGTATAGCATCTACCAATCAAATCTGTTATGTTGTTGTTAAGTGGGTGTCTAGTTTGAAGTAGCTAATGGCCCATTGGAGGGTATGGAGCGAAAATTGGCAACACATCTGCACTTGTGGATGTTAAATATGCATTTTAGTTTTACAATGGCTTGTTAGTCCCACTATTCTATAAAAAAATATAAACCTTTATTATCAGTAGCCAGGTCACCCAATAGTTCGTTCATCCTGTGTCCATCGTCCATTTTGTCTTGAAATGCTAATTTCCACATACCAAAAAAGTCTGCCACTTTAAATGTAATTCTTTTTGGATACTTAGCTTGGATCTCCTTTAAATAACAAAAAAACATGAAACTACAAAATATTTCAGTTTACTTGTCAGTCAGGAGAAATAAAAATCTTAGTCAGGTGACTGGTTGGAGGCTTAAATACAACTATTTGTCTTGTATCACTAATCAATATTACAAAAAAAGCAAATGATGACTGCACAAAATATATGTAAACTAGGGATGTCTGGGCTAAAAGAATACATATGAAGAAATGAAAAAAACAGAATGCCAAGTATGCCATAACATGACCTCTTCCAGAAGGATTGACCCTATCCATCTCTAAACAGAGATGTCGGGAAAGAGAGAGAGAGAGAGAGAGCCTTCGCCTGGAAGAGCGACCCACTTATAAGAACGGATGGGCCGAGAAACGACCAATCAACTATATAAAACTATATTATTTTTACAATCATGTGTTAGTAAATAATATATTTTGTTTTTTACGCACTTCTAAAAATTTACTAAATTGATTTGATGATTCATATAAATATAGGCTATTATTACAACTTTTCAACAATTCATTTGTAAGATATCCAAATCCCGGGTTTACTTCAACAATCGGTGACTTTTTCTCTATGTTACTCTTCAAAATGTTAACAACATCAGTAGCTGTTTTCTTATTTATTAAGTACATGGTTTCTGGAGCTTTATATTTTTTCAATAAATGCTTGGGTATTTTGTCTACAATATCCCTATAGTCTGATGTATTTTCTAAGTATTTTTTTACATCTTGAGATATTGTTGCCTTTTCAGCAATTGGTTTATTTAATTTATGCTGAAATCTCAATAGAAGCCTCAAAAGGGGTTTGATTTTTAGGAGACAAATAGGTGTTGTTAACATATTTAAAAAGACAAAAACAGTAACAAACTACTTGTTAGGTTATGTTATGACAATCAATTGTCATTTGAGACACATTGGACATAAAAACAAAGTCGTTGTTTGTTTTTAGATTCGTCCTTACGGATAGGCTAAAATCATATAACCTACCGCCTCGTCTTTAGTAGTTTATATTTCCTTACTTGTTTCAGCAATCCTAGGTCAGTTTGGCTTATCTTGTAACGACGGGACTAAAGTATATACCTACATACAATTTATTGAGCATATATATATATATATATATATATATATATATATATTTGTGTGTATATGTCTGTATGCGTGAATGTGTGTGTGTGTGTGTATGTTTAGACACATTTTGAAATTTTAAGTTTATAATTTGTTTCTTTTGTTCTAGTTCCATATGCCTCGTTCCTTGTATGAACTAATAAGGTATAATTAATTAATTTAATACTGCATATAATTTACAACTATTTAATTCACAACTTAATGAATCAAATACTACTAAATATAAATAATATAAACAAAATATTTTATCGAATAACACTAACACCACTGCAAATTCCAACAGTGCCACCTTCGGTGAGGTGTGCCGGAACTGTAAATTATCGGGGCACCTCGACTGCTAGTCAGTCCGCTAAGGGATCACATTGGAACACTTACCCACCTCCACCCATACTCCTACCCACCTCTCGGTATACGGAGCGAATCATGGGAGATGCACGGGGGTTTGCTCACCGGCTCTGTACCCCAATGTGCAATTCTTGACTCCCTATACATTATTTAAGTGCCCTCTCGTTATTTCACTCTCCCCTTTCTGGGGCCTGAAATCACAAAAACAGAAGTTCCCATCGGCCTCGTCAGTCCTGATTATCTCGATGCAGCTACGACGTTACCTATCCTTCCTCTTCGCGTGCCATGTATATGCAAATGTCCTCAATTGCCTAAAACTCTGTTACGTTACGACCAAATCCTGGTGATATACTGGGCCCACTGTCTTCCATTCGATGCCGTCCAACATGATGTTTCGCTCGTTTTTGTATAAGTCACATTCCCACAGTACATGGTCTCTGGTTTCAGCTTCATGACCGCAAGGACATGATGGCAGGTCACATAACGCCATCCTGTGCAGGCGACCTCTAAAGCACCCGTGCCCTTTGTATATGTGTATGTGTAGAATTTGTGAAAGAACGTACTCTGGTTACACCCATTGATATACCACTTTGGAACCGTGCACTCGAGTGAGGTTACCCTCCTCGCCTCCTCGTCCTGATCGTCAGTCCCCTTTTTTATAAGAGGGATACAAAGAACAGCCCCCTCTGTTCAATTGGATCCGCACAAGCTGTCCGGGTTCGCTCCAGCCCTACCGCCACGACTTGAACCCTGGTGGGGACATTACTATCGCATACCAGAAAGTAGCATAGGAGAAAATTGTTGCTCTATCTACAAGAGGCAAGGAGTTACAGCTACTAGGATTTGAAAATCATTTTCTGAGACATTTCAACAATTTCTCTGCCGTAAGCTAATTCTGGGCAAATTTATCATCTGTATGTTCTAAGACGTAAACAACTACAACCTATTCCTCCTCATCTTATTTGTCGGTCCCTCAATGCAGAGGATTGTAACCGCGTGTCCTTCTCCACTGTCACCGGTTCTGCGTTGTACGGCACGCGCAATTTAGAGGACCCCCGACAGCCTCATATTTCTATATGTAAGCATGTTAAAAATGGGTGTAACTGTGTCGGTACACACAACCGATGGTTTTACCGTGACATATCTATTATAACGACTCGTTTCGAATTAATATTAATTTAAATAATTAATATTGAAAGAAACAAAAACAGATGAAGTCCGATTTGATTCCATAGAGATAATATAGATAGAGGAGAGATATCAGCCTCAAACGCGTCCGTTTAGGTCGAAAAAGACTGCAAATTTTCGGCTCACTCTGTCTCTCTTTTTTATTGATTTGTCTCTGCGCAATGCACATGCGAGACACGATAGATGAAGGTAGTTCTGCATTCTTATTTCCCTTCTCTATTAACCAACGCGGGCACTCGCAGTCAAAGGCCTGGATTAGGCTTCCCTTCTATATCTATAATATTATCTCTATGGTTAACTGGCGCACCTGTGCATTCCATACAAACTTGTAAATATGTAAATAGCTAATTCATTACGGAATCGACCCCTGAATGACCTCATCCTCATCATCATTATCAGCCTTTACCGGTCCACTGCTGGGTATAGACCTCTTTCAATTAATGCTAAGACGACCGATCTCCTCCTACTCGTATCCACCCCGTACAGGTTACTGCACGGACATCGTCTTCCCACCTGCTGAACGGGTGACCAACACTTCGTTTTCCTAAACACGGCCTTTACTACATAACCTTATATAGGCTAAGGACCGACTTTATATTAGTATTGACTTGGCATATGGACTCATATTTTATAAACTACAATTCCTAGGCCTCGTAGTCTCACAAATTAATTGGGTGACCCGTTATCCATTATTTCATAAACACATGATCGAATTTAATCAAATCAATTTGTTGAAAGTTATTATGTTTTATTGCATAATTCAAATATTGACAAGCACCTAATTTTTACTACTCTACTTAGTCTGGCTGTAAATACTGTTACTATTAAAAATAAACAAATCTTGTTACACTTTTGAATTTAGAATCTGTCATTTTTATATGATTGTTTATAGTTTCATTATTTTCGCGCCAATGCATTCTAAAATATTTTGTAAATGAATGCAGTAATGGAACACAAAGTAGGTCTGGAGGCACATACAATTTTTAAAACAATCCATATTTTAGTCCAATTTTTAAAACATTTATTAAATCCTAGCCGATTTAATAAATGTTTGTGTACTGGACTATTGATAGGTATAGGGAGACTTCCTTTGTTTGTTTGTGCCAGAAAAAGACCTGGCCGACCTCGTAGTGTTCGTACAAAAATGGGATCAAAGCAATAAAAAAACCCGACTCTTGTGATGGTTTGGTGGAAAGTTAACTATGAAAAAGAAACTGAGTAATCTCTTTTGAAAGAGGTATCAGAACATCACCACCTCGAGTGTGCGTCTTTGCATCGATTTACTATCAAGATGTATGGTGTTTTCGTCAGCGCCTCTAGCGGAAAGTGCAACAACTAACACTGTGAGTGTGAGTTTCATGTATCGTTAAAGCTAACTTTTTCGTCAAGGTTGAGTGTAACGTAACGTTTGAGTATTTTAACATAAATGCGAGTGTCAGATGCTATTTTATAGTTAACTAATGAAATATACGCTAACGAATTAGTAGAGTTACTCACTTGAAATTTGGGCAGTGAAACTAAAAACGTGTTTTATAATATGTGGCATGGGGCAGCGTATAATTACTTTCCTTTCAAAGAATTCCGAGACTATTATATAAAGCAACTTCGTACTAGACCGGCGATATTGTAACACACCGGTGTTTCATATCAGCTATGTCCTTTAACGTGACTCTTTATAGATTTTTTAGTTTGCCCTATATAAGAGAGTCCACAATCACTCTCAAGCTTGTACACTCCTGCATCTTGTAGGGGGATATGACATTTCACCGATAGTAAGAACTGAATAACCTGGTCAGCTCTTACCTCATTGGTGGCGGCTTAAAATATGTTTTTATCGAAGCTCGCTTGAGAATATAGCCAATTATGCCAGTGACCCTTTTTAAATATTTATTTTTTTATTGACACATACTCCTCTACTGGTAAGCAGGTAAATAGGGACAAAAGTCCTATTACCTACCACTTCGTGGGCTCACTAAAGCATTAACGAGAGATTCATATCATTTTGTAGGACAAATACAACACCTACATCTCCATGACAATAAAATTATGGTACCTACTTACATGTTACGTCTTAAGTTTACGTCTTACACCTTACGTCCCGAGCAGTCTGAAGAAGTTTACATCTTGAGAAAGTATTAAGGCCTTTAACAACACCATGTTCAATAATCAAGAATGATCCAATAGAGTAAGAGGTCCACCTAATCGTGAACAGGAACGAATGTTCCGGATATCATGAGAGCTGGAGGCTGGCCGTGTCAAGTATCGATCCTAATGCGCTGGATTACGATTTATGCCTGGTTTTAGAGATATACGATTGGCAGTCTTTAATTTTCCCCTGAGGAGAATATATGTATTGTATTGGAAACTGTTCTCAATGTTTAAAACACTAGGTGTTGCAGCCAATGGAGACTTCGAATAAGCTTCATATCTATTTTCAATGGTTTTTTATTAGTGTATTCAGAAACAATAATGTAAATTCTCGCTGTATGTATGTATAAATCTATTCACGTGACTTAGTTAAGCGGTGCACAACGCTATGAGTGCATCAAAATCGTTTGTAAATACGAGTGCAAGTATATGCGAAACTTCACAAAATAATGCCACAGTCAAAAATTTTATAGAAACCTTGCTGAGTCTAATATTCGTGGTGCTAGAGCAAGGATGGATACGGAACTGCTGGACGAATACATACTGACGAAAATTTCAGATGTCGACTCTCGCAATACCTTGATCATGATACTATGATATTCGAGAAAAAGAACAATTTATTGAATTCAATGATTCAATGGTAGGTGCTAACCAACTCTAAATAACAACATGGCGATGTTTGGACGTGTTTCATACTATACTTCAGAACCATATTTCAGAAGTTTTTATTGTATTTAGTATAGAATGCAAATTGGTATGACATTTAAAGTTATTAGAGTTGTAACCTACAAATCCAGAAGTGTATTCTTATTTTTAAATTATCACTATTCTCGTTTTTAAACCTATACTCCAGTGGGTTCAGCAGTACACACACCTAATTTTTTACACAGCTTCCTGATTACATTCTGTTAAATATTTTTAGGGACTAGACTTTGTAATAGGTTGATAAAATATAAATATCAAGATAATATCAAAAATATATTTATTAATCGATAGAAAAAAAGAAGTGCCTATACACAGGTACAATATAGATAATTTACTTAAGTCTAACCATTTTATAAGTAGTAGAAAATAGTGTGATTAGAATATTTATAACTCTTAAAATAAAAAAGATGATTATAAGTACGTAGTCATCGATGGATTTCGTAACAATAATTTATTAACGCTCGTAATTAATCACTGTATAATGCAACAACAAATTTAATTGTAGTGACGTTATCAAATTTGATAGGTAATCACTAGGGTTCATGCTGATATAAAGTAGAATCATTAGTGCGAGACGTAAATTTTGCAATTGAATAGCTTGGTGGGTAATGTTGTTGCTGGTTCTATCACTACAGTTGTTTACTCTAGCCACCCGCGCCTCGCCGGTCATTTTCGAGGATTGCGGTAAGTAAATTATGCTAAACGCGCCATTTTTTATGTTTTTCCTCCTTTATCACTTATCCGGTATAGACCTTATTTTTTTATGTACATCGTGTCTTTGTTTCTTTATTTTTACAATTCGCTTTTGTTGAAGGAAATGTTTTGCATTATTATGGAATGACAGGAATATTTTTTTCTATAGACCGCATTACTCGAAGCTTTGGAATTGGGTCCATGTACAGTACTTACGTTTCTTTTAGTCACCTTATAAACAATTTCATTAAGTAGTCTTGCGTGTAAAACTAAATCGACTCTTTGTTACGCGGGGAAACGCATTTACGCGCCTTCACTGGCCCTGGTGAGGTTCAGTGCTGTGTGGGGCACGCGGCACATTAATACCCACAAAAGCCACCGCGAGTGCCTTCAGTGCCGCCTTTGGTGAGGTACCCCGGAATAACAAATAATCAGGGCACCACGACGGCTAGTCAGCCCTCAGTCAGAAGGAGTTGTCCCGCACTACAGGACAACCCCACCGATTTTGGGACAGTGCATTGAGTTGAGGTCCGCATCCTCGCCCCTTACCCCGTGCTCAATAGCGCCGCCTCATTTTTTTTGTTCTTTTGTTATAATAGAGGACACAAAGAGCATCCAATTCCTCGTTTCGACCAAAGTATCTCGGATCACCCCAGGCTATTGAGCCCCACCGCCATAACAAGGCTTGAACCATGGTGGGGAGCCCAGAAGGACCCTAGTTTACTTTTGCTTAATCATGGCCCATTGAGATGTCTTCCTTAATTCCACACTGTGAGTGGTATCACTAGTTGATCGATTGCGTACAATAATTTAACCTGCGGTCGCCGCTTACGTATAATTATTTAACGCGCCTTCGTAAATTTGCATGATCTCAAACAAACTCTGTATAACACTGGAAAATCTTGTCGTTTATTTGAGAAGGATACTTTATGGCAACGCTGAGCTGACGACTGGTAAATTCAGCTGTCTATGAATGAGGACGCTTGAAAGCGATATGGTCAAGCACGGGATTAGGCACTTTACCTACTACACATGTCTGTTTTTTCGCGCATGAGCTTCTGGTGGATATTCACTAGGTTACTAGTTCCTACATAAGTGTCATTATTTAGTTATTCAGATGTTTATTCTGACATATATATATATGCGTCGGTGGGACAGAAATCACATTTTTCTTTTGACTATACACCGGTTGTATTGAAACACCAGTTGTAAGTAATGAAAAATATGAAATCCGGCGTAATATTACGATCTTTATTATATAAGTGACGATAATGTATGTGCTGTGTGAACAGCTGTCTGGTATGGTCTTTTAAAGGTAATCGAGGGTTTGAATTCCGCTTACAGCGGACATCGTGTATTGAATGTAAACGCATGGACTAGTGTTTAAACATTTGCATGAGTAACTTGCACATATTTACTATTTAGATGGAAACACGTCTTTATTCCAGCAAAAAATGCATTTCATTATGAAATATATATGATGACAATTTTTCTAGGGTGCATTTTGGTTAACCATTTTAGAAATTAAACGTCTTTACACATGCTTGACTTGGGGAGTGACCTGGTGAATGTTTCACGAGGGCATTACGAAATCGTGGCCAACGTGAGGAGAGACGAAGGTACATGCCATTACACATATTATTATAGGGCCTAAAGAGAGAGGTGTGAGCGCATGTTTTGTACAAAAGAAGTTTTATCGCCGAAGTGTACACTGTGTACTGACGGATGCGATCTCATACCGATATAGATATTCACAACGAATCTTAATTAGTTTATTTATCGGAACACAGGTGTGTTCATGACTACATACAATAGGACTGAATATATATCATTACATAATTACGATTTCCAGTAATTATATAGTCTTAAAAACAGAAGAGGCTCCTTTATATTCTTGTACAAGAGTTATTCACGTACCTATGCTAATGGAACTGTCTCACCAAAGTCTGTCAAGTGTAGATAGGGGGCGCACCCTCTGTATATGATCCATTGTTTATAGTTTAGGACTTAGCGCATATATATTATATATTTTTTAATGATTTTCGACCTGCGCCTCACACGTAATTTTATTTGCATGGTCTGTGTGTATTAAATAGGACCCAAAGTTTAACTTACTTAATAACAAAAAATGAATAAGGTTATTTCAATTATTTATCTCAATTATTTACGAAGTTTTTGTCGTAAAGCGCTAAGCATGACACCATTGCACAAATAGAAATAAATTCTAGAAGATATGAATTTACTAGTATCTATCTAAACTGTAACTATAAAAAGATTCGGTTCACATACACAATAACAGTAGGTTTTTATGGAAACGTATAGTAATGTCCCATCTTTTAAGTAAAACGTCTTTACGCACGCTTGAATTAGCTGGAGCTGAGTTAGCTGGTGAATACGTCACGAAAGCGTTACGAAAACAAACCTACGACAACGAGGGGAAAGGAGTTAGTGAAAACATAAATAAGAGACTTATAAAAGAAGTTGATAAGGCGATATAAGTTGGTGGCGATAGAATGTAAAAGAGCTACGTTTCCTTTATAGAGAGGCAAGACAACGAGCACGCATTTTCTTTCCCCCTCTCCCTCATAGCCAGCTATGTTTCTTATAATTTTTCCTTACAACTAAAAAAGTTTTACTTCTTGTCTAGTAGTATAAAGCAT
>JAFELO010002000.1:745735-781827 GCA_017140195.1 Eumaeus atala
CAAACTAATCTCTCACTTTTCATCAAATTATCGATATCAATGTGCCTGTTTTATAAGTACGCATAACATTATGCATAAAACGCGTAATTAAAATGCTAATAAGTACATACAAGGTGCATGAGGTCAAGTGTTACTGTAATGGCATGTACAGCCCTCAAGTCCCAGCCATTTAGGTACAATACTAGTCAGCGGTGCCAAGCGATCTAAAAACTTATTGCCTTCGTTTGAGTGAAACTTGTAAAGAAGGAAAGAAAGAGAAAGAAATAAATAAATTTGGCGAAGCCAATTGAAACGAGGGGATCTTTGCACCCCTCCTATAAGAAGAGGGGCTTAAGATCAGGAGGAGGAATCGCTCTCGGTACCCCTTTTATAAGAAGAGGAGACCTAAGAACAACAGGAAGAGGCGCATTTGCGCACGGGGCAAGGGGCGAGGATGGGAACATCAGCCCATTGCACTGTCCCAAAGTCGGTGGGGTTGTCCTGTAGTGCGGTGCAACCCCATCTGTGGAGATGGAGTTGGTCCCTTAGGGGACTGACTAACTGTCGAGGTGCTCTGATGTTTCTTGTTTCGTGGCACCTCACCAAGGCTGGCACTGATGGCACTCGCGGTGGTATTTGTGGGTATTCTGCATTATCATGTGCCGCGAGCCCCACACACCACTGGACCCCACCCGGGGCCGGTGAATGCGCGTTAATACGTTTCCCCGCGTCAACAAGGAAAAGGTAGGCATGCAATGCACGGTACCTAACACCGGTTTTCAACCTTATCAATTTGCGTCTTCTGTATGTCGTGCCTAACAATGACGGATAAAAACGAATAAAAAAGAAAAACAATAATAATGAAATAAAAGAAGATTACAAAAATATGATTAAACCATCTATATTATAAATTTATAAAAAAAACCATGTCTTGAAGCACATTTAAATCACCACAGTACACACACACGTTCTTGAGGTGTAGAGTAGACGTTGTAGAGCGTAACATAATTAATTATATTTACCACTATAAAAATAACTGGCAGTAGGTAAATGTAAAAACATAAAATGTGCATAACCTTTGATGATCTGAGTTGACACAAAAACTTTTCTCCGGTCGTATCGGAGTTGTCCGTCAAGTCGAAATAGGTCATCGCAAAATGAGGAATGAGAGAGTGTACTTGTATCTGCCCACACACTAGTGTACTATAATATTGTGTCGTCCGTCCTGACAGAATGTCAAACTCACACACCGCTTAGGGAAACGGTTCCAATCCGTGAGTTGAGAGCTTAGATTTGTAGAAATAAAATAACGCGAATAATATATAATCTCTACAGCTCTCTAGAGCTCTAATAATAATAATAATAAATAAATCAAGAACACGGCTTTTGTCCATTTGTAGCACAAATCAACCCCTCCCGTCAGGGGGGGGGGTTGAGGAGGCCGGCCTCCTCAGATAAGCCAAACATTGAACGAGCTCAATTATCCTTATCCACGACACCGTAACTTAAACGGCATCGTGCGCGCGTCGTCCCACTAGTGTGGGGAGGGGGACCGTTTCCCCCTTTCCAGTCCCAGTAATAATCACCATAGAGTAACGCCCACAATAAAATTCCGGTTTGTCTCGTCCCATCTGCGGGAAAAGAGTGGGTCTGTCCCCCTTTCGTCTCCCTAAGCCTGAAGACACAAAAGTCTTCCGTAGTCATTCGAACTGTTAAGCCTGAACAAGTGCCGCCAATCAGTAGTAAGTCCCTCCGAAAAAAAAACATTTTAGGAATATGACATAATTATCTAATCGATAACGTAATGTTAATTAATAATATATTAACGTCTAATGAGTTAGTTATATGCCTGGCCATCTCAGCGTCCTCCAGGCGAACGTCAATCACTCCGCCAGCGCTCAGGACCTCTTCCTGCAGTCCATAGCGGAGTGGGTGCTTGACGTCACGTTCGCCACGCCGGCCAGCGCACGAAGAGTGGAGGGGTGAAAGATGGAGACGGAGGTGGAGACACTCTCGGACCATCGCTACATACGGGTCGGGGAGTATCCAGCTTCCATTCATTCGCCGTCATCGTGTTGTCGTCGACAAGGAGGCAAAGCCAGTTTCCACGTTGGGCGCTTAAAAGGCTTAACCGGGAACTGACAGAGGAGACCACTATAAGTCGGCCGTTGGAGTCTCCTGCTGCTGTCGGAGTTAGGGTTGGACGAGGCGGCTGGCCGGCTCTGCGACGCATTTACTGCGGAGTGCAGAGCGTCCATGTCCCGAAGGGTCCCCCCCAGCGCCTGCAAGGGAACCAGGAGGCCCTCAGAATGTCGACAGAGACGACAGGCTCCGCAAGATCTATATAGAGAAGTTGAAGATGCTGCAGCAGTTCATGGCATCATGCCAAGGAGGAGGCTCTGCTGGAGCTGCATAGGGAGCTTGAGAAACATCTCTGAGGCCGGCCATTCAAATGGCCGCGGAACAAGGATTCCACTGCGTCAACAAAAAAAGGTATCGCATTCACTGTGTGTAGATGGATTATAGGTATACTATTAATTTTGCTCTAGCCGAGACCTAATTAAAATCTACATAGCGTTCATTCGCCAATAAAATTTTACCATCCCCGAAGTGGAAAGCATACTCTCAGTAATCAAACTTTATTTGCGTAAAGGCACTACTACTCACATTTCTTTATATTGGTTCTACTGCAATTTCCATGAAGCAAAATCATATTATAAAGTCAAATTTAGATGAGTTAATTACTATTTCTTCTTTGACTTCTGAGAAAACCAGAGGTACAGTAACCGAGATAGTAATGCATTCTCATCTTCCTAATAAACATGACTGACACTCGCTGTCATAGGCCTCCCTATGACTTCCCTCTTTATGCACCGGCCGAATAGCGAATAAAAACCGTTAGTGAAGTGTATGTCAAACATCGACACCGATGGTGCGAACGTTCTTTTTCACCCGTTGTATATCTAAATTTTGCATTAAAGACCGCCTGGCTGCCTCTACGCTTCATGCATCATTTTATAAACATTTGATATAGAACGTTGTTGCTAAGTTTTCCCACCAAAAGTGGTTTTGTTGACAAAATTAAATATCAGTCAAATCAAAGATCTGTACCTATCTATTTGAAACTCCTTACTCACATTGGTAGGTATTGTACTTGCTGTATTTAAACCGAATAAGAGATGAAGGAAGACAACCCAAGTATTATGCGGTTAATCGCGCGGACGTTATTGAGCATCGGTAGTTACCAAATGTTATTATTCGTTTGTCTCCATGTGCTATAAATAATATACATAAGGGGTCTGCTCTTTGGTGCCCCTCTCTAATAACAATCAATAAACAACAGTATTCTCCAGACAGACATAATTATGATTGACAATTTATAATGTTAGAGAATTAAACCTTATATGAAATTATCTAATATGCAAAGACAATGTGAACTTAGTAACATGGAACACGTAAAATTACAAGTACTTGTTCAAAGTCATTGAACCATTTAACCTTTCGTATCAATGTCCAAAGGTAACAAATA
The DNA here is from genome assembly GCA_017140195.1 of Eumaeus atala. Lineage (NCBI taxonomy): Eukaryota > Metazoa > Arthropoda > Insecta > Lepidoptera > Lycaenidae > Eumaeus > Eumaeus atala. The sequence continues at coordinate 749,244 of JAFELO010002000.1, forward strand.
ATAAACACCATGTTTCGACCGGTGGAGGTTATCAAAAAAACATTTGGCACAAAAAACATCTTTGCGGATTGTGCGAATGTTTATACGAATGTAATAAAATACCGCGCGAACCATGTTAGGTTCAATACATGGAATTGAAAATTGCTTTATTTGTACGAATGATATGGCCAACAAAATAAAAAAGATAACAAGGAACACAAAGGAAATTAAGAAGAAGGAATGAATCATTAAAAAAAAATCAACAAAATGTTACAGGAGGCAGCATATGCGACAAAAAGGTGTGGCCGCAGTTAAAGTCAGGAAAATACCTAACACTGATTTTCAGGCCAACCATAAAATTTATTTCCGTTCCGGCAGCAAGACAAAAGACGCAAAAAAAAGAAATTATAAACTTTTAATATCAAAATGTGTGTATACATACAAACACACACACATACACACACAGACACACACACACACACACACACACACACACACACACACACACACACACACACACACACACACACACACACACACACACACACACACGCACACACGGACACACATACACGCAGAAACCGATGGGCTAGATTGGCATTGCTTCCAACACCATAAAAGAAGGTATATTATCAAAATCTGCTTAGTACATAGACAGGTTAGTACGTAGCCCATAACAATACTAGAAGCTGAGGCAGGACATTAATACATTATTTATATGAAGGTCAAGGTCTCAGGTCTTTAAACTCTGTTGAATGTGCAGTCTTTGGAATGGGACGCACCACAGCATCGCGCCAGGAAAAATCGAAGCTGTGATACTCTTGTTTATTGTATTGGTAAAAGCGTACAATATGTATGGAAGTGATAAGAGTAACATATCAAGCGAGATGCCATTCACACCGATGGCATTCGGGTGCAGTTCCCAAAAAGCATCAACTACCTCTTTTTCCGCCACGGAGCGTAAACTAAAAGTGACAAAGCCATTTAATCTACCTTTTGAATAGTGTTCAATATAGGATGGAGCCACTACATTACCACCTGGCACGTTCAGAAAGTGTGTGCTTAAATTTTCAGCATCGCGTAAATGGATAGGGAGTGGTACGTCGGTATTTTTAAAGTTTATGTTATCCGTTATATGTTTCTACATGGATTTAGCATTTCCAATGTTCACGCAAACATATTTTTAAGTAAGCATTATTGTCTGCGGTGATTGCCTGTGTTACAAGTTTTTTGAGATCTTTGCAGTATACCATTTTAGAAGCATTATTGGTTGAACGTGCCTTGTGATAGATACGCTTCATCGCGCAGCTTCATCATTAAACGAATGTTAGAGGTGATCCACGGATACCTCTTTTCTTTTATAGTGATTAATTTTCGAGGGACAAGAATGTCAAACACCCAAAGCAAATTTGTAGTTAGATGCTTTACACTTTCATCAACGTTATCTTCCTCATTCATAGCGTCCCAATTGAGTGATTCCATATAGGTTTTTAATAGTGACGAATCTATGTCTTTACGAGGTCTCTAATATATATATATGGTTTTTGGATGTATTTTTATTTAGGGCACATTCAAATCGCACACTACCAATGCATGGTCACTCAATGTGGGAATGTGTTCGACCAGTACTCTGGCGACATCCGCGTCAGTGCAAATCAGATCGAGTAAAGTCTCGCCATGAGTGGAGAAGTGCGTAGGGTCGTTGAAAACCTGCTGAAGGCTAAAGCTGGACAAGAGATAATTAAGTAATATAGCGTTGCCTTCTCTAGTGTTTAATATCATACCACGATAAAAAGCCGATAGAATCACTTACCGCATTGATAAACATCTGTGAACATAGCCACCGAGGTGCAATTCTTTTACAATTTATGTTCAACTGTAACCACATTTGTTCTACAGGTACTCTGATAGGGTATTTAAGGGTGCCAATGGGAAATTCTCGCTTGGGATAAAATCCTACGCTGCCACCTCGCGCCCGTATATTAGTAGGACGTGGAACGTGGCGAAGGCAATAATAGCCTGGTATCAACGGGGCAGTAGCATCTTCACCGTCCTTGAGCCGCGTCTCATTCAATGCTAGTATATTAATATCATACTTCGCAATCGATACCATAAGCTCTTCATTTCCAGTAATCAAAGATCGCGGATTAATTATCCCGAATCAAATATTTTTCTTCGGAGCCATTAATACATAGAATAAGATGTTAAATCAACATGCAATACTATTAAAATTTTGTAATATCGCTATAAATAAACTAAACAGAGCATATAATAACACAGAAAAAAGTAAAATTATGGTGCAAACGTTTGTGACGATAATTTGCACACTTGACTGTCAAAATATATATGTAATCTCTCTTTAGTGTAAAGGTTATAATTAATTTGATCACAAGATACGAACTAAGTATTGTTTGTTCTACCGCCAAAACTAAAAAAAAGGAACATAGGTAGGCTGTGGACTCTTAAAATACTTAGTTGAAAAAGGAACATAGGTAGGCTGTGGACTCTTAAAATACTTAGTTGAAAAAGGAACATAGGTAGGCTGTGGACTCTTAAAATACTTAGTTGAAACATGCTCAAGGTAATACAGTCAAGGTGGGCACATCGGAAATATGGGACCGTGGACCGGGAATCAAAAGCGCCTCCTCCTCCTGCTCTTTAGTCCCCTCTTATAAGAGAAGTACATAAAGCATCCACCTTGATTCAATCGGCTTCATCAGCGTTATCTGGGTTCTCTTTTGTTTTTTTTTTCACATCCCATTCGTTTGGTGCGTTATTTTGATATGAGGGGAGGGGACAAATGAGTAGTCACTTGATGACTACCGACGCGCATAATTATTATGCAGCACGTTGTCTTTATTCCTCCCTTCTAATGGGCTACCCATATATTAATACTTATGCTACTGTGCTCTGCTCAGTGGGCTGCCAGTGCTACCTACCCGCACTTGCTCTGGCGGTGGGCCTTGCTTATTGCACCCGCATGCTGGCGCAGCTCCCATGTCCCGCCCTTTGTTTGAAATACCGGCCGATACGTGTCGAAACTCATGAGCTTAGCAAATGCGGTAAATGAAAGTAAAGATAAATGATAGATAGTGTAATTAATTGATATTTTAATCTATTGAAATAGTTAAGTAGTTTTAATCTATTTGCATTGTATATGTATCATCGTATTGAGTTTTTATCAGTGTGTTAGTGTATTTAAATAAAATATAAAACGTGTGTTTCAGCACAAATATCCAGTTTATTTTCTCCGAATAAATATATTTCAGAAGTGCAGACGTAAACCCAGTAAAACTCTTTTAGCACTGTTTAAAAATATACACCTGTTAACGCGACGGCGCTCTTTCACGCCATTTTAGACAGCTGTACAGGGTATTGGCGGCCATGTCACGCCGTCATGTGAACAGATGTTTGGGTGCCCCTAAGTTCCATTACAACGTTTTTTTAGCAATAACTTTTGTGAATTATTTTCAAAGAGGAAATACAAAAAACAGTCGGCATCACTTTGCCGGCCAATTAAGCCATTTTTGCTTTCTTCAGCGTAGGCTTTCCGCTTCTTAGATTCTTCTTTAGTTTCAGGAGTATTATGATGTATCCACGTTGCATCTACTGTCACATAACGCCGGAAAAACTCGTTAGTATCACGCTTAAATGGCGACAAATATTCCGACGAATCGTCCACTCGACGTTCCTTTTCATTAACAGTGAGCAGACGCGGCACCCATCGCGCGCTTAGCTTTTTCATTCGCAAATGTTGGTGTAAAATGTTAAAAGTAAATGCTTACCATCTCTTCTATCTGCCGCAACTTTAAACGCCGATCATTCAAAACAATTTTTTGAATCTTGATCTTGTCCGGATTCATGACTTCATTTGGACGGCCAGACGTATTTGCAGCTCTGCCTACCACGTTTAAAATAAGTTATCCAGGTGTAAATTGTACTCAATGGAGGAGCAGTATTACCAAAAACACTATCTAGCTTGACTTTAATCTGGATTGCTGTTTTCCCTTTTAAAACGTAAAACTTTATCATCGCACGAATTTCGTTTCTTTCCATTGTTGAGAAAATTTACGGAAAAGAAAGTTTTAGGTCTCCTCACACTAATTCTATCAGTTCGAATAAATTCAAATTTGGCCTTCTATTTTCGAAAAGATGATAGAATATAATTTAATAAATTTTGTTTGCCTATCTTTTTTTTTAAGTTCGTCGCTTCGGCCAGTTAACAATCAGCCCTAGTATATCACTTCGTAACAATTTCGAGCGGCGGACGATCCTAATCTGCAAACATTTATTCTGATTTGTTAAAAAAAACATTTGGCTTTCCAAGGCCACCGGCCAATACACTACGATTTAAAGCCAAACTGGGACCCAGTTTGGCTTTACCTTGACAATATTTAATGCAAAGATGATTTTAACGAGTCAGGAAGTCAAATTACCAACTACTTAGAATATACAGGTTTGTGTCATTTCAGACACTACATACATTGTTTTTGTTTGGCAGGAAATTGCTTCTGCGTCACTAATTAAAACCTTTTTATAATTTTCAATCATATTTAATGTTGTGGGTATTGTGCAATTTTCTTATAGTATGTATGCAGATATGTATGGCAATGCGAAGAAAAATTTAATATAAAAAAATGTTTATCCTACATCCATTGCCAATGTTATTTTCTATGACCCTAATACCGAATAAAAATTAAATAAATAACAAAATCCATTTTTTTAAATTATTTACTGTGAGTAAAAAGTTGTGGTGTGACAAGTCCACAGATTATTATTATTTTTATTTATATATTCCATAATTAATGTACACTGTAAATATACATTATAGACTTAGCATTATAACAATGAAACAAGGGCATTACTTATTCCACATGTAAATTTCTTCCAGCTGCCCTGCTACAGGAAAATTTGTGTGACAAACACAATGTTAGTGTGCACAATATGTTAAGTAAACAAATAGGCAATATACAACATACACAGTAAATACTTACACACATACATACATATATAAAAACACACTCATTATTATACTCGATTTAATGAAATGGTTACAGAAATAATTTACTTTAACTTTGGGTATAAGTCTGATTACAATAATATTGTTTTAATTCATTACATTTATTTATTCATTAATTTTTTATTACAAATGTACTTTCAATTTGTTTTTATTTCAGATTTTATGTCCCGTCAGCTGGATCAAGATGTAACCATAAACATTAACTATATCCACGCAAGGACGCCAGTCACGCCGGGTAAGAGAAGTTCCATAGCATTTAGACTTTAATATAATAATTTTATGAATGGGAAATTTCAGGGGAATCTCGCTGAACGTTTACATGGACGTTCCTGGGACATTTCGATGTCTCCGCTCATAGAGCAGAAACATGCCACAGTAGTCCGATACGAAGGAAAGCCATTCATTAGGGGCAATTTTGCAAGACGCTAGACGAATTTCATTTCGCGGTATTAAGCCACGACTTAATGTCCCCTAATAAAGGGGAATGGCGGTAAACTTCCTTTAGTGTATACGGCGCCTTAGATTGAACGTTTAGTAATTCGCATATCCTACACTAATACTTATTAATGAACGCAATGAGATGCGGCAGTGTTCAGGACTAGCAAAAATACAGGGAGCTAAACCCGTGGCTGAACAGACGAATGCGGAAAGCGTTACGGAGAAACAAGCGCATTACTAACGGTAGGGCTGCGCTTTAACACAGCGATGCCGCTGCCCGTTCTGTGCCAATGATTTGCCTTCCGCCCCTTCCAGACCAGGTCGCCACCGTTCCTCCCTTAACTTTATGCAAGTGGTTGTAAATACGACACAGCAGGCGATGGTGCATTCATTTCCAGATACCTCCTTTATATGTGAAACAGAACAGTCTTTTATATTCACATGCGTCGAAGCAAAGCTTCGTGTATTAGGTGTGTGGCATGTACTGCATACAGGTTAGATCGTGGCAAAAAGTAGCAACGCACCGTTTAAAATATGTGTCGCTATTGCAATTAGCGTAATTACGAATAATCATTTACAGTCATTGTTTCATTGTTATCTTAGCTTGAATTGAGCAAATTTAAGGAATATTTTAATAATCTATTTTGTCCGGGATGGACGCGAGTAGCAGAAGATCGATCGCCTATGCCTCTTTCAAAGTACGGCAGCCTTACGTCCAGTAGTGGACTGGTTGCTGATAATGACTGATAGCGATGATGATGAAGGAATATTTTTAAAGTTAAGTTTTTTTTGGAGCATGCGTGGCCCAGTATATATTTATGGAAGTAGTCAAGTTATTTTACCTACGCCATAGAGAAAATACGTGACCTGTGTCATGTACGAGGTACCAGGAACAGGTTGGAGTTTCCGCTACACTGCTTGGTACCTGCTGATTTGCGCATGCGCATCACATATATATATGTAACAAATGTAAATGAGGCAGCACAAAAGACCGAACAATGGAACGTGTAACCTTGAGAAACTGCGTGTTCACACAGAAATTGGCTTCTCAATCACATAATAAACATTAGGAACCGCCTTCTGCCGTTCCATGACGGATCGTGACGGCGAGAAGAGCAAGAAAACTGCCTCACTCATGTGACTCTGCTGCCCCGATTTATTCGGCTTTAGAAGGTTTACGATGATAGGAGGCGCTTACTCAGACAGGCGCCGCTCAGGGTCTCAAAACTCTACATTCACGGGCTTGTCACAAGGCTTAAGAACTTTCTGTATGGTACATGAAAATAATTAAATTGATATAAAACTATTTTTTATTTTTTTAATATATTGATAATAAAACTATTTTATTTTGTTAACATATAAATGTTAGCATACTAAACGATGAATAAAATAATGACGCTATTACCTACTCTGTTCTCGCATACTCAAGGTTAGTGAAAGGAACAACAGAACACAGGATCCAACAATCAATGTTATTATGAAGGGCTTTGCTTTTTTGGTAATACAGATGGATGAGTATCATCTGTATTAACACAAGGAGCAAGATTATAAATAGAAGTTTTGTAGCGCGCAACACTTGCATTCCAAACAACAAAATTTTATCTCCTACTTAGTATGCCCATTATAACATTTCCTGGTTCATTTAGTAATTGCTCTTGTTTATTGCATTGTTATTTACTTTGATTTAGGTATTCACCACATTAATCGCTTAACTAGAAATAGTGCTAAGAATCTAAACAACAGGCACCACTGATAACATTAAGGATTTCAATTATTCGGAGTTAGGAAATTTGGTGTTACACCGTTCATCGGAAATTTTATTAACACCTTCTTTTCGACCCGGAAGCTCTTGACTTGAACATGCCACGAGGCCGTCAACTCGGATAAACAATTACGAACAAAGTACGAAAATGTTTGTCCAAGAAACGTTTACAATTTTTACCTAATTCATAACAATAATTTTTCCGTCGTGTCGGAATTCAAGTGCTTCCTGTTTACCATGGACAACCATGTGACAAAGAAGAACACCACTCACGAGCTCTGCATGACTATTTCATCGACACGTGGAGTGGCCGAGAGACGAGAGAACTCTCGCACGAGAGAATAAAGCGCTTTGGCGTATTTATTCCTTGCTGTTATGCAATAATTATAAATTCATTAAAAAATTTAATAAGTTTCGATTCTGCAGTGATATAGCGAATAAAACTTCTGTGTTCAAGTTGGCCATTCTAATGTCTTCATGTAATTCACTCACTGCTGGTCATCACCACAGAAATCTGTGGGGGCATCGAGGCGGACCTCATAACCCGGGTAGGGTTGCAAGAGGACGACTATCCCTTCCGTAACGGGGCCGCAATAATTTGCCGGTTTGCCATCGTGGCTTATTGGCTCAGGGGAATGTAGGCCTGTTTAGGGCCTGTGTGTTGTGACTGTGGTGAGTAGCGACTGGGTGTGTCATGCACATGCAGGTAGTCGCGCGTGCATTCATGTAATTATACATGCTAATCCTAACTGAAGCCGAGGATATGCCGTTTTGTGAGACACGCTGCTGATATAACACGTTTTTTTGTTCAAGTGTTATTCCTATTTTTATTGTTATTTGTTTTTATTGTTTGTTGACATTACTGTACGTGTATGTTAGATGTTGCTTACTTGTATAGTGCAGTGTGGTCTTGCAGATAAAGAGTAGTTAAAATAGCTATATAAGTTATTTAATGCAAATGCTTCATTATTCAAGTGACGATTAGCGAGTGCAGATATACAAAAGTCCAAAAATCTACAAGATGTTCGTTGTTGATTACTTACGTCACCTCCGTTTAGTTTTATATTTAATATACAAACATTAGTCCCAGGGCTGAGCGTGGCAGCGTAGGTAAATTTTATAGTGCATGAGTTTTTACAGTCCTATTCTGATAAAAATTACCTACCCTATTCTGAAAAATGTCAAATCTTTTAACATTCACACAGTATAATTGTCGAATTGGTTACAGTATAACTGTCTATTTCGTTACAGCATATTGTCTATTTGGTTACAGTATAATTGTCGAATTGGTTACAGTATAACTGTCTATTTGGTTACAGTATGTTGTCTATTTGGTTACAGTATAAATGTCTATTTGGTTACAGAGCCCTGCGAAACTGTAATGTGTCCCGTGCAGAGCGATGCGGTGACGTCCTTCACTAGCGTCATGTCAGTCCCTAGCGACATGGCTTTGGTGAGTTGTTTCATATAAATAATTTATTAATGACCTGCCTCAGCTTCTAGAATTGTTATAGACTGCGTACTAAGCTGTCTATGTACTAAGCAGATTTTGATAATATACCTATATGTACCTTCTTTTATGGTTTAATGCCAATCTAGCCCATCGGTTTCTGCGTGTGCGTGCGAGCGTGGGTGCGTGGGTGCATGTCTGTGTGTGTGTGCGTGCATGTGTATTTTATTGTTGTATATTGCTGCAGTATATTGCAAACTAGGTCTATTTGTTCGCCGGATCTACGTGGAAAGCGATGCATAGTAGTCATCAATGTGATTCACGCTCCACGAATTATCTATACAGTCTAAATGAATTATCCATGCGTTTTTATGGTATCCATTGTAGGGGTATAGCATAGAGCGAATTAAATCCAAATAGAAACAAACGTGCCTTACTTCCTTCAACCTTACACGGATTTTAAAGTTTCGCCACAAAATTCACTTTTTCATCGGATATCGGGATGCGAGTGGAAATAAATTTTTTGAGAAAAGACGAGTAGATTTTCCGAACTACCTTGTAACAATCGATCTAGCCAATACCGTCTAACGAAGTTATGATATTCTCTATAGTAATTCTGATGCTCTAGAGTGAGGCTACGCCTATAATATCCTACTAATGTTATTAACGCGAAAGTTTATAAGTATGGATAGATGTTTGTTACTCTTTCGCATACACACTACTGAAAGGATTTTAATAAAACTTAACAATAATATAGTATATACATCAGAATAGCCATAGACTACAATTTATAAAGATATTGTGTGAATATTTATAGAAGAAATAACTTTGCCTTTTTCTGTCGGTCGCCAAAATATTTCATTACGGTTTCGTTCACAGAATCAACGTGGCTACTTGCATTGGCGCGTCTACAACGAGGGCGGTCTACAAGTGCTGTGCTACTCCGTTCTGGTGCAGACGCAGAACTATCTGCAGAAGATCATACGGAAGTCTATGGTTAATGATGGCCGTGCATCTCAAGATATTGGATACGAAATGTTGTAACACAAAATTAAAAAGGTAGACTATGGAAGCGTAATGGCATTTTGGAGCACCTAAATATGGTTACTGTATATTCGTCTCCCTACACTAGGTGACAACAAATTCTTCGCTGGTCTAACGCTACGAACTGTTAACGCAGTTGCAAGAGCAACGCCGTCGCTACTAGGAGGTTCCAAAGTTTAAAAAATACTGTATGATTAAGGAAAAATTTTCGCTAAAGATTTGGTGCACATCTTAATCTATCTGGCAACTGCAAGTACAAGCTGCTGTGTTCTCCTGCTCCTGCATCTACCTCTAAGGACTGACTACATTTACCATTTTTTTGATATGATATCCTAAAGTTCACATCGATTAGACGCCTCGTAGTTTGAAATACAACATATTGACCGCCATATATATGTATTTCAGCATTTCGGGATATTTCTACTCTTAAAGGGTGAAACAGGGATAGATATTTCGTATACAATATATAACAAAAACCCTGTTAGGGCATAATCAGATACTATGTCAAATTCTAAAAGTGCATGTCAGTAGTATTCTTCAACTTAAAAATACAAAATAGTTATTAAATCACTACAATATTATTATAGTTCGTGAATTAAAATGTTCCGTAGGCCTGATAGGTTTGATGGACCAATCACCGCATCGGAAATGTTCTTGACCCCGAGTGTTATTTCGTAGACATTTGAACAGACATTTACGTAATTCTAAACATTTTTTTTAATATTTATTTATTTAATTATTATTATTAATTTTTGATTTTATTGATCTATAATTTACGGTAATAGTATACCTACAAGTATATGTATACGAGTTTAAAAGGAGCAACAGGATTTTTGTTATACATTGTGTTACTAGGTTAGTCTAGAGGCAAGGGTATTACGCTGCAATTTCCAAAATTTTACATGTGAAATATATGTTATAATTGAATTAAAGTGTAATTCCAATATGTTATACTCAAAATAGTGGAAAATGTAATTTGTCTTTTAGACTCAATATTGGAAAGATTGAGATCTCAATATATTTTTTATTGGTGATATAAATTCTAAATATGCTTTCTTGATTATTTTTGTTTATTAAATTATGTTATACTATATTTTTGTTTTTTTTTTCACTTACGAAAAAGTGTATAGTATAGATCTTTTGAGCTAAGTTTTATCGTTTAATAAAAATAGATAATAAGGAGCCTATATGTTATACCAGGTTGTAATCTATATGTGTACCAGATTTTATATGTTTCGTTTTTATTATAAGAACATCTTAATCAAGCTAGAAAGTTCGACTGATTGTCTCCAACAGACCAAATAATGATAACGTAACTGCAAAAGTTAAACAATTAATAGACCCCGATTGGTATTAGCCCAGGGGCTCTATAAAAACACCAAGCAGAATACTTATCCATAGAGATAATGTATATAGAGCAGGGAAGCCATAGACAGGCATATCACTACGAATGGTAGTGTTGATTAATAGAGACGGAAGATAAAAAATACATTATTACCATCTTGGTCTTGCAAGCCCATTGCATACAAATAGTCGTGGCGTGTTACATAAAAGAGGGACAGATAGTAAGCGACATTTGCTTTCGCTTTCGAATTAGACGGACGCTTTTTACGGTCACTTCCCTACTTTATTTATATCATCTCTATACTATGTCGCTATCTACGGCTGGTCTTAAATTCGTACTGGGCTATACACACGCCTATAGGCTTAGGCATTAATGACTTTTTCTTTTTTTTTTTTTTTTCAGAGGGACCTATTACTGTTGGCGGAGCTGTTGCCCTCGCCCCTACAGTTCGTCGGATCTACGGAAGACATTTTGTCTTCAGGTTTTAGGTGGACGAAAGGGGGACAGACCCCCCTCTTTTCCCGCAGATGGGAAGAAGCATACCGGAATTTTTGTGGGCATTACCCTATCGTTATTTATTTTTGGGACCGAAAAGGGGGAAACGGTCCCCCTCCCCACGCTAGTGGGACGGCGCGCGCACGGTGCCGTTTAATTTTACGGGACGTGTATAAGGAGAGTTGAGCTCGTCTTTCGGTTTGGCTTGTCAGAGGAGGCCGGCCTCCTCCCCCACCCGCCGACGGATGGGGTCGATTTGCGCTTCAAATCGGCTAGAAGCCGTGATCATATTTTGTTTTTATTATTAGAGCTCTCTAAGATCGCGTTATTTTATTTCTACATACATCTAATCTCACGTCTCACGGATTCGAACCCGGGCTCGTTTCCGTAAGCGGTGTGTGAGTTTGTCATTCTGTCAGTCATCTGTCTTATAGCTGTGTAACTATATGTAAGGTTCAACGCTCGACCGGTACGAGCGGTGTATATCGTATTGGTTCTAGCAGGAGGGGAATGCATTTATGCACTGGCATTAATGACACAAGACCTTTGTCTCCTATAGACCGTTGTCTAGGTCTAGACTGACGGAGGTGTGACCGCTTCCGTTTCCTGCATCGTGCGATCACTGACACATGAATATTCATGACCGCTGCACATGCAGCCTTTCGCTGTTGATTTTTCTACCTGTGCATTATATATTTATATAATGCACAGATAAGTAAGCAAAACAAAACGATTTCTGTCGGAACAGGGATTGATGTTGTCCCAGATGCATGATACTGTCGCCCAGCCCTATGCACAAGCACAGCATTTTTGTACATGTCTCGGGTACAAGTGTGACATGATAAGGAATGAAGGCAGAGATAAATCGAGAAAAGCAAAGGTCCGACTGCTCGATGCCACGTACACTTATATTTTTTTATAGTCCAACTAGCAGTCGGAGTCATTTATTAATACCAACCCACATAAAAATCCCCGTACAAAATATTGCGGATGCGTTGTCCACTTTCCGCCTTACCTTTCAATGGGCAACCGGACCCTAACACACCAGACGAATCGCGACAGCATAGTCACTTCACGTCGGTGGGGGCTCCCCGGTCGTGGTGTTCCAATTTGTCAGCAGCAGGCAGGATTCGCAGGCTGGAAGATTTGTAGTATTTCAGGCTTGTTTTAGGTTTGTACCTGAAGATGAACTAGACTATGGAACTAGCTATGGAATCTAGCTACTAAATAAGGTTATAGCTTAATATTTATTTCGTTTTAGCCCGGTTTATACAAATGTAAAAAATAATTATAGTACGAGATCCCCCTGCAAAATTACTACCATCAACGAGTATGAAATAAAAGATGTTTCTTCCGGGTTGTCTTTTGAAAAGTGATGTGACGTTGAAATTCGGAAATAAGCTTAATGCCATTTATGACACATAGAAATGACTCCAGATGCCGCGCTGAAACAGATTCAAACCGTAAATATCGGTTTACACCACCTTCATCTGACATTTTTTCTACATGTCTTTTCAGACACGACTACACTTTCTTTCATACCTTGTGTCTCTCGCTCTACGTGTTACGTCATTTATTTTTTGCAACTATATAATCTCAACGACTTCCGATTCCATACACTTTCTGACAATTTCAACCCTTACTTCTATACAATAAGATGATAGGTTATGCTAGAAAAGGACTTAAAACGGTGCTTTTCATAATTTCCCTTGATATCTCATTCTTTATCAATTACAAAATTCAATTAATATTAATGTAATTAGAAATATTAGCTCCCTTTACAGTTGTATCTATATTTTTCTTTCATACTAAATGAATGTAGAATTGTTACTGACGGGTCTTAGACTATTAACAAATAAACTCACGGATATAATATTTAGAGGAACGCAAAAAGGATATTTACAGACCCACGATGTTTTGATTACACAATCACTAGGCGCTAGTCTTGTGTTTGTTCTTATAAAAGTATATTTTAAGCAAGTTTTTATTTCGTATACTCATGAACATGACTATGTTAACAAGTGCTGCATAACAAATTGAACAAGTTCACGTAATAACACACGCAATAACACCAGAAAAAATTGCGTTCAATAATGATATTTTTCGTGCAAAAACAAATTACAAAAAAAAACTGGATAACATTATTTATTTTAGTTTGTAACATTTAATGTTATCCATTGTTCCCGCATGTGCAAAAACTATTAGTGAGAACGAAGCCTAGAACTAATATAATACGAGAATAATGTGTAGAAATATTTATGAACTTGTCTTAAGCTTCTACTTTTTTTGTTGACGCGAGGAAACGCATTTACGCGCCAACACCGCCCCAGAGTAGGATCCAATGCTGTTTGGCGTTGGCGGTACATTATGGCGCCAAATACCCTCAAAAATCATTAGTCATCAATGGCACTTTTGATGAGGAGCCCCGGACCTACAAATCATCAGGGCACCTTGACGGCTAGTCAGTCTAAGGGACCGACACCACCTTCATAAAAGTATTGCCCCGCACTACAGGACAACCCCAACAAAATTGGGACAGAGCAGTGGGGTGAGGTTCCCATCCTCGCCCCTTGCACCGTGCGCAAAAGCACCTCCTCTTTCTGCTCTTTAGTCTCCTCATCTCATATGAGAGGTACAGAGAGCGCTTCTTCCACCTATTCTCTAGTCCCTTCTTCTTATAAAGTGGTACAAAGAGCCTCATCCTCAGTTCAAAGGGCTTCCCGAAAGAGAGAACACAAATATCTAACATTTCATCTTCTTCCTGCGCTTGGAACTCATTCGTTTTAGGCGAACTGGATTCGGGTTTTTTGAAGAAAAGGACATCGCTTGTCTTGGTGGGGGCACTGTCGTGTCCGGTGTCCAGCCACTTCAATTCTAAATGCTACCAAAACGCCAACGAGGTTTCAGACATCAAAAGATTTTAATAAGAAAATTGCACACTGAAAGCTATCGATCTCGAGGTTTTGATGTAAAACATTTTAACCGAGCTTTCTTCAAATTTAAAATTGTTTGAGACTTTTGAACGCGATACTTAAAATCAGTCTGATTGTGTCTACAAAAACTTTGCCAGTACCTCGTAATAAATATTTTAAGTATACATTTGAGCATTAAAACCAGTTTTTTATATTCTTATTGCACTGTTGGAGTAATATGAGCTTCAGTAGACTGGTGGTTAGCGCATTCCAAAAGTCCAGGTTCAAACCCCGCCATGTACCAGTGAGTTTTTGTAACTTGAGTACATTTTCTGAGTGCTGTACGGTGAAGGAAAACATAGTGTCGAAACCCAACTTCGTGTCCTCAAATTCGACCCAATTTAGGATTCCATTCTGGGTCGCAGAGGTCTGTCGCTCTGTATGAGAACTGGCACCCGATTTTTTTTTTAGTTTTCTTATGTAAGCAACTTTAATAAAACTCAAAAAAAAACACTTTTAACCTTAACCTTAACTTTAAAAAAGAAGGAAGGTTATCAATACCACACTTATGTATGCATTGTTATCGGAATTGCAATATATACACATATCACAGCATGTTAGGACTTCCGAACTATTATACACCTTTCAATATGTATAAATAGACAAAAATATGTATGTGTGTTTGTCATCATATATCTCTGAAACTATAGGTCGGACTTTGATCATTATTACACTTGACGAACAGTGCCGATTTCAACATAATCGGATGAGTAGTTTTGAAACTCAAAAAGCCATATGTTTTAGGTCGAAAAGGCACTCATCGCCCGATGAGCATTCCTAGCAATCAGATGTAGCTGCGCTAGATAATGTTACTTCGGCCTGTGTTATGAGAATACACAGAAATGTAGTAGTGTTAATGTTGAAGATGCTTTTATAATCGCATTATGTACAACAGCGGACGTCATCTAGCTGCTGATGATGACGGCACGGAACCCTCTGTGTGCGACTGCGATTCACATTTTTTTGTATCTAGAGTTACTTCTACATCCAAAAAAAATTGTAAGAGGTAGCGCCATGCTGCATTGGAGGAGATAGTGCTATCTATGCATGGTTCATGACTCTACATCCAACGGAATCCTCTATGCAACGGAATTGGGACCGCACGACCGGGAGGTACCCTTCTCTCTCTCTTCATGCCGCCGTAAAGTGACACCTACGGGGTCGCGTTTCGTGCGGTTTGTGAGTAGCCGGTGACCCATTGCGGGGGGGAGGTGATAAGGGGGACAACGCATCAACATTATTATGCTGATGTTCATGGACGTCGGTAGTCGTTGCAAGGCTCGATTTCTCGTTTGCCCCCTATGCAAAAAAAAAGACAAAGTTGAGCATATTTCTTAGAACACCTCGTCCATGAGAGACGACATGTATAGGACCAACAAAATTGATTAAGAACTAAGAAGGGCACGTCTGATGGCCCGACTTACCATGAGAAAGAACTTGAATACGTTTAAAGTGTCTGCCATTATATAGTAATTATACGTAATAAAAATTAATAAGAAATGTAATTGTGTGCTTCATAATCTCTGCTTAAACATCGTCATAATCTTCTCTCTTAATAATGGAAAAAAGTTGCATACAAATATTCGCTTCCTTACTAGAAATTCCTTGTTAATTTACACTTAACGAGTTCTTGCAGACCTTCGTTGTTCAGCGTCAACACAGGATAATTACTTTGTAAAATAATTCCGGAATCACACAAGCCAAGGAAACATCTCTTAATTCTATTATATTAGAGGACTAGCAGTCCGTTACGGCTACGCACGGATATTTCACATATACATAAAATTCATTGATTTAAAAAAATAAACAATGTGACGAAAAAATGGTAACGATGATTTAATGTAATGGCAATAAATTAAATTTTTAACAGAACAGCCTCTGTCGGGACGGCTAATTGTCAATAACTTCTGCAGCGAAATAAGGAAAACTGATATTTTTTCACAACTTTGGTTACATTATCAAAGTCTCATAATGATCGAAATGTTTTGGAAAATGTTATATGGCCTATGAACACTACAAATAGTGTAGGATTCTAGCGGTAAAATAGTTTTTCAAATCAGCCCTGTAGGTTTGGAGCCTGTTCAATGCAAACAGGCAAAAAAAATATCACATCTTTTAGTGTTCGACCGAAGCTAGTTTAGATAATGTTCGATGTGAATTTTCTCACATTTTCATTGTTTTATTTTAAATTTATAAATATTTCAATATAATGTGTTAAAAAATAACAATATAGAAAAGTTCAAATAAATTTTTTGGTAGATTACAATTTAAACATTTTATTAATTACTGCATTTCATTTGCTAATATTATACTCAAATTAATAGTATATTTGTATTGCAGTTCTCAAAGTGGTATACTATGAATTCAGAGTTTTCAAACTTCATTTTAATACCTACTTATCACGAAGGTATTCAAGTTCAGATAGATACTTAGGTAATTGTGAGTAGGTGGGTACCTACGTACCTAATTGTTTGTATTTTATGTGAAATTAAGACTTATAAATAAATAAGTGGGTACGTATTTATGTCTACTAATTACTTGTAATGGATACCTATCCATTTGGTAAATTAATATTTCATTATTGTTTCTTGACTTAAAAGGGGTGGTTTAAACTTAAATCGAGAGGTTATTTATTGTTCTTAAGGTTTTAAGGTATTTTAATTTTTATATTTTTTATATTATTTATCGCTCACATAATACCAGCGAAAAACGAAGGCTGTCGCATTTCGTACGCTTTGTGAAGCGAAGGAAGGAAAGGAGGACAAAGTATTTGCAGAACTATTATGTGGATGTTTATGGGCGTTAGTTATTATTTGGCTATCAAAAAGCTCCGACTGCTCTTTTGTATTCCTATAAAAAACTGCCTATGAGAGAAAGAAAATGTGTGTCGCATTTCTCTCTCACTTGCCTATACAGTGATATGCCAGACGTAACTCCCATCCCTTCTATCACTTATTAACTTACATCTCCCTGTCTCGTCCGTCTCGTCTGGCCATACTTTTCTTAACGCTCCAGTCACACATTCATTACTCTATAAGTCAATGAAGCTCCACAAAAGCATGCCTATTCCTCAAAGACTGGCAACACGCCTGGAAGACCGCCAGCTCCTTATCTTACCTTACCTTATCTCATAAAAAACAAGCCAATTTATTATTATATTTGTAAGTAAAACTTCTTTACACATGCTTGACTTATCGACTAAGCTGGTGAATACGTGACGACAGCGTTACGGACGTTGCGTTTACATTCCCCTCAAAAAGTGATTATTGTCACGAAGTTCGGTCATCGGTTTCAGTCACAGCTGAGTTCTTTGCCGAAATTCGGTTTCGGTCGGACATTAACGGATAAGTTGCGCAGAAACCAAATATTTTCATATTCTATTGAATATAAATTTCTTTTTATTATTTTAACTGAATAAAAAAAGATACACACTTACGGCACGCAGGTACTGAAAGTGTTAAAGTGTTGTGTGTATGTTTGTTACCGATTGTGCGCTCAGTCCCTTCCCTCTGGGAATGGACTGAGTGCACAATGGGTACTTTCAAGGAGCTATGGTTGTAGCAATTAGCAACCTCCACGGAGGCAGTTATAACAGCATCGGACCACTCTGAACGCAGGATAGATAGAACAACTAAATGTGAAAACATTTAATTGGTGAATTGTTTATTTTATAAAGTTCCAGTGTCGTTGTAAATCACTTTTTTTTTTGCCAATAAAATTAAAAAGTGTGTGTCGTTATGTTGGAAGACCGAAAAAAAAGAATTTATTTTTATTTTTCTTTACACAAGATTTTTTTTTATTTTTTCTTATGTAAAGAAAAAATAAAAATTATATACCACGCTAATATGTGTAGGTATTATTCATTTACATCTAACATAAATGTACTAGATATCATATTCATAGCTTCAACCCAAAATCCATCAATCAATCATCCCAAAATCAATCAAAATATATCCATGCAAATATAAAAAAAAAAGATATTTGTTGATATAGTTCTTACATACTTATCGAAGATATTTAAAAGGAACAAAATAGTTACCGCAAGCACAAAAAATACAGACACTTTTTTGTGCTTGCGATATCTTTATGTTTATGAACTACTCAAATGTACGAAACGCAGACAGAATGCATCGTCTCACAATCTGATCGGTAGCCAGTAACCGGTAACGTGTTCGGAGAAAACAATAATAGAGTCGGTATAGAAACCGCGAGCCTCGCAATAATCACCTCTCGTGTCCACACAATAAGAGTGCAGGGAGCCCTCGTTACGTGACGTCAAAGATTGTCAATGTTCAACCGTTAAAAGCGGACGCTTCAATGCAGTGATCCCAGTCGCTGTGAAGTTGGCTGCTGGCTAGTTGTTGTCTAGTTGTTGTCTAGTTGTTGTCTAGTTGTTGTCTAGTTGTTGCCTAGTTGTGGTCTACTGCCTAGTTGTGATTATGTTCGCGTACGGCGTGGTGCTGTGTTGGCTGCTGGCGGCCGCCGCCGCCACGGATGTCCAGCAGTGCCCAGGTAGGTCGTTTGTGTAACCCGGCCAATGAGTGACCTGCTTTCTTTTAGTTGTTCTGACGTAAAATATCTTTTTAAGCGATATGTAAGACGCTATATCGATAATACATATTTTCATAATAAATCATTATCTTACTTTTGCTTTTAATTTAGATCTAATTTCTATATTCTATAGAATATTTTTCTATTTATATAGATTTTAATATTTTCTTAATGACTATCCTTAAACAAATATTCAAAAAGTATTTAAAAAAAATATACTTAAACTGTTACATTTTGATTGAATTTGATTTATATAAAATAAAATAATAAGAAATGCCTAATGAATTGACAATGATAGCTAATATCGATAGTAAGTTTGATATTTAACAAATTTAACCGTTTAAAATAGTCTTTAATTTTCAAAATCTAACTTGTCTTCAATATACCTATACCTGCGTGTAAAGTGAGCAAAATACATTATATATAGTGGTGAGAAGAGATAATTTCCCTCCATTAACTTATCTCATACCATAAAACTACCATCGACCCTCAACGTCCCACCGGTGGGCCTTACACACGACCGCGAGCGATTCGTACCACCCGTCCGTGGTGGAAAGGGGAGATGGGTAACCATCTCCCCTTTCCAATGCACGCTTAACGAGCTCTACCACCCACCACCACAATACAAGGTCAACTTTAACCGCCGCGCGTGTGCTGCCCCCCTAGTTAGAGGCGGCAGCTCTCGTGCGCTTCTTTAGTTAGTTAAAAAAGGCCTTCCACACCTTACACACAAGTGCGGATGAGAATAAAGATCACTTGACAATTACTCGACTTCTCTGTCTGTTGGACCAAGCTGCAGGCGCCCGACCTGCTGTCCGAGGCCATCTACTACTGTTCGATAAAATTGTCATTAAATGAAATACTAAAATATTCATAACAAGTGTCAAGATCGAAACATGCCGCAGTATGTAAGCAACGCACGTCGGCTGTTGTACCTGATTGATAATCCCCTCTGAACCTACGGCGAACCTCTACCGATTTACGAATTACAACAAACGGAATACTTACATATTTCAATCTTAGTATTTTTCTATACTATTTACTGTAAAGGACTTTGAAAAACATACAAAAATGTATTTTGTTTAGAAGAAGTTTTAGGAAGAGGTAGTGCCATGCCGCATAGGAGGAGGTAGTGCCATGCATAGTGCATGACACTACATCGTCCTATGCAACGGAATTGGACCAGCATGACCAGGGAGGTACCTCTCGTTCTCATAACGCCGCCGTAAAGTGACATATTCAGTGTCGTGTTTCGTGCGGTTGGTGGGTAGCCGGTGGCCCATTAGAGGGGCCGCAGGAGGGTGGCGCATCGGCAAAGTAATTATGTGGATGTTCATAGGCGATGGTAAAGGCTGCGGTTGTTCGTGTGCCCCTATTCTATAAAAAAAGAAGTTAAAACTTTGATGAGAATTGCGAATTATTTTTATTCGTGTTCACGTATTTTACAATGCCATAATTATACATGGGTACTGATTTGATTTATTGTGCAAAATTAAACGTAGGTACTCGAGGCTGAACGCTATTTCCTTTTAAAAATAAACACTATTAAGGAAAATTCGAGTCAAATATAAGACCGATTGTTCAAATTATTATCTTTTCAAAATTTATGCTTACTTTATTTTTTAACTCATTACAGATAAAAGTCGAGATGTTTCAAAGTAGCAAAGTTCAGTATTTTATACTCTGAATAGTTTAAACCAATAAGTAACTTATAAAATTATTTCTTTATAGTCTCTTCTGAGGCTAAGTGAGTAGGTACTCGAAGGTGATAACTTTATTTCACAGAATGAGTGCGCTACACTATCCTTGCACCTAGTATTTTAACATTTTAATGGAAAAACTACTACTAAGTAGCTATTGAAGAACTTTCAATTTTACTCCTTGTAGATATCCGTATAATTGCTATCCGGATGTGTCCCCTATGACGGGATACTGGAAATCCACAAATCGCACGAAATGCGACAGCACAGCTGTCACTTTATGGCGGCATTGTATAGTATTCACTATAGCAAGTAAATGTCTATATACAAACTTGGAAGGTAGGACGAGGACACTCGAAGTTGCGTTAAATGAAACGTTAACATTGCGATATTTCAGCAACAAACGGTTATAGGAGCGATACATAACCTCTCTTACCTAATAGGTATATTAATTATTAGGTAAGAATGAAGGTTACTGAACTCATCCATAATCAGATGTTTCTTCTATTTAAAAAGTCGCAGATTTTTTACGTAAAATGATATTTGGATAAAAGTTTGTGGCGTGTTTCGTGAATTGATACAGGACATTTCAATAATTCATAAATGGATTAACGATAATTGAAGACTATCTGATTTAAGATTTAAGTTAAGTAATGGAAAGGCAATCATTGCAACCCGCGGTGTCCAGACTTATCTTCGACCGATTGTTAAGGGTTTATCTCAAAATAACAGTTTACAAAAGAAAAGCAAAGGGTAAGGTAGGTCACTAGCCTTTTAAGTAAACTTTTATGCAATGAACAAAAAATATAAATTTTACTTCATTTAATTCACTGTTTTAGCACATGGGCGGGGAACAAACTTTCTGAAAATTTATATTAATATAGAACTCACAGAATTTTGAGACCGACACATTTTCAATGTAAATAGTAGGCAAATAATAATCTTATGGATAAAATAGTCTATTCAAATCACTTTTACCTTATGAAACAAGGCAAGTTCACACGCTTATGCCATTATACCTAAGAGGATTCACGGACTATGTGCATTCAATAATTATAGAAATCCCGTCGAGTAGTAATAATGTATAATTAAATGCAAATTCGAGGTCAATCATAGCATACTATGTAAAATGTCCATGTTATATAATAGAACGGGTTTTGTCTACATGACTGGGGGCGGGTGGCCGTTGCCTGGACCGGTATGAGATGTCTGGTGGTCGTAAATTTCGTCTATTGCGATGACCCTGACCTTAAAGCAGATTCGCCGGAAATAGACCTGTTGATTGTCTACGTAAATCAAAGGTTCACAAACATGTGTCATTTGTTTGTAGATATAAACAAGTCAACTTATTACCCTGTGCCCTTGACATAGTCAAGGATTACACTTTGGTTGATAAAGAGATCACAATATATGGCAACTGACCCGCATTGAATCGGCACATGATAGGTTCATACATTGAAAACAGGTTCAGCTATATTTCACGGCTTTTCATTGACGAGAGTTTTGATAGTTTCATGTGATTAATGATACGGAAGCATGCTACCACTTAGAGACTATTGAGGGGTTTACGACGCATTTCGTAAATGATCTGTGACCGTTGGGTTTTAACAACCAACATGAACAGTTGACCCTTTTGCATTTTTTTTCGAATCATGCCCTGGATGCATAATTTATGATCTACGATAACAATAAAGTAGGCTCTAGTATCCTATTTCTATCAAACTAATTGTAACTGGCTCATTTTTTATATAAAGAGTATTTCCTTGACCTTAAAAATCTTTATTTAACATTAAAAACTATTTTGTTGCTCTTTGCAACATTTAATAATTTTTAATATACTTAATATTATAATCTAAATTAATTACAATAAAACTACTTTTACGAATTTTATCGCGGTTTCTTAATTATTTAACTAGCCTGACGTTTCAGAAGAAAGTAAACGTGAAAAGTCGGGCTAGTTAAATAATTAATGAACTGCGATAAAATCCGTAGAAGTAGTTTTATTGTAATGAGTAACATCGCGTAAAGTTAAGACACCAATATCTAAATTAATGTTATAATTTTAATATTAAGAATAATATATTTAATATTATGATCTCAATTTGAATTGCAAAGAGGTTGCTAATATTTCCAGACATGGCAAATACTTGTTAAACTTTGCAAAGAGCAAGAAAATAGTTTTTTTACGGTCAAATAAATACTCTTTTTTATGCTGTGTTAAAAAATGCTTCGTTTGTCCTAAAAAAGGTGGCAACCCTAGTGCTAATAGAAATAAGTAATAAGTACATGTAATGAGTACGTCTTGGCTGCCGTGACGGCCTCGCGGCTAGTCAGGCTCGGTGCAAATTACGAGGCATATGCATTTATTATTTGATATGGTATGTTTTTGATGTAAAACTTAAAATAAAGGTGCGCACTAGGTGAATTCATGACGAAAGTGTTAGAAAACGTAGCGTTAGTGAAGGTATAAACAGAGATAATTTAGTAAGAGGTGTTGTGTAATGTAATGCAGGGAAATTGTGTTCGCACAACCTGGGAAATGCCTAGCAACTTGATACCACCATAAAATTACAGCTATTCCGTGGCGCTTGTGAGAGAACGTTAAACTATAATAATATAAAAAGATACCGACTCCGCCAGTTGCGAGTAATATAAAAAACTTACAGATGGAATTCGATAATTTTTTTTTTTTAATATTTTGGCAAGAAACGGATACAGGGCTTGTCTGGCATAGTAATATCTACCTATAACATCTTAGCAGCCTGCATCGGTCCACTGCTGACCAGCGGCCTCTTTCAGTGAACGAATATTTCTCGTATCCATTCAGGTCTGTCCTTGTAGTGGAGGTTCGATCGATCGTTGGCCCTCCACTGTTCCTTGCACTATGACACGTTCTAATCTCAATCGGTTTCGGAAAATTTAGCCAAACATTTTGTCATACCAGGACTGGCTATATCCGTCTATATTCTGTAGTATGTACATTATGTCTGAAGTTAGTCGAAGACGAAGGAGATTTGTAAATAATATAAACCGTTATATTATTAGAAGTCCGCCCGCCTTCGCCGATGACTCATATACGATGGTGGGAAACAAAATGCTCTTGACCCTTCCTCGGGAATCGTTCTACCTGTTACTGAAAATCCAATTCAATGCGTCGAATAGATTATTTGATATATTGAATAGATTTATACAAAGGAAGTAGACAACATATTAGCTTTATAACATGTGTAGAGATTTAGATTTGTTACGTGCTGCTATTTACCATCAGCCTCCCGCGCTCAGCTTCTAATTGCATTGTTATATGTAATTACAATAGTAATTATAGTTTAATGCAATCATTGTTAATTACTATTCATGCTTAAGTGTGCTTAAACCCATTGCATGTCTCGCTTGCGATTAAGGGCCAGGCTGGAAGTGTGATAAACACGATCTCGATGTTAGCGGACGCCAGGTCTTATTCATCGGAACAATCTCACGTGAATGAGTCAGGACCTGATGAGCTAGACGTTGAAGTGCCCTGTCGCAATTTAACTGGGAAATCAAATCAAAGCAATAACGGTATATCTTATCCTACTCCTATTTCCCTTTCTATTAATATTGTGTGTCTGTTTGTTATCCACGCAAATGCTACTTGACGGATCTGGGTACACACATTACATTATTCCAAAAAATAATATATTCCCCTTGGATCGATTTCAGGCGTGTAAAACCGCGGTCAATAGCTAGTAATGCCAAGTAAATAAAATTATAAACAAAATCTTTCTACTCGTGTTAGTTGTTTCTCCTGACGAGGTCATTAGGATAGTGAGTAATTAAGGTGACACATGTCAAGTACCTATGAAGTGCATAGATAGATAATACTCTACTGAAGTCGTCTAAAGAAATAGTATACATATTGACATTAAAATTATATAAAGAAAGTAGCCACATTTTGCCAGGGAACAAACTGGCTTCGACCGTGATCCTCGATGATTGCTCTATCCATACGTAAAAATAGCATGTAAATCCGTTATGTAGATTTGGAGGAACATCGGGCACGTACAGACAGACAGCATTTGGGAACCTCGTTTTATAATGTGTATAGATATAACATGGCCGGATAGCAGATAGGCATGGGTCATTAATGAAAAGCTTAGAGTCTAAACGCCACTTTTTACGATGCACAACTGTATTGAGGAACCAGCTGCCTCCCTCGGTACTCCAATCCGATACGACTTAGAGGTTTTCCAGAGAAGAGCATACCCATTCCTTAAAGACAGGCAACGCGTCTGCAAGACGCCCAGTTTAGCAAATGTCTGTGGACGGCGGCAGTCACTCCACCTACTCGTTTGCCAAATATTTCATAAAAGAAAATCAATTTCATCGCCGAATAGGTATAAAAATAAATAAATGAATTTAATCACCAATACTTCGTACTACGGCTGTTCTGTTTGCCTTTTACTCAAGCCTGCCTGCTAAACATTCATCTATTTTCATACCCGCATTTGAGTGTCTTAACATTATATAAAAGAAAACACTGTCTAAATACTAAAGTTAACAATCAAAACAAATTTGACAAATTTAAAATTCGCGCTAAAATATATACTCATTTAAGCATATTTTGTCGCTCTATTGCCCCCACTTTGAACATTGTCAGACCACGAAACCAATAAAAATATGATTATGTGATGAAATTTGAAACACAATCGGTTTCCCTGCGTTTGCCGTTTCCCAAGGCTTTAGTAGATCAGGTCATTAACCAGGTCTATGGTGTACAAACAAGAGCCAGACGCTAATTGTTAAAAAAATTAATGTAATGAATTTATTCGCCATGACTTAACATTCTCAAGTTCGTGGAACAATGAAACCAGCACTGAGTACCTACGCAATCATAATATCAATTGATTTGTGCATTTACGTCATACGGCCATATTACTTGTCTTCTTGTTTCGTGGAAAAGAATTTTATATTCCTCTCGCCTATAACAATGCGTTATAAAAACAAACAATATTTAAGTATTCTCTATAAATTCTGATATTTAAATCTGAGGCGTTGAATACAGCTATTCAGCATAGGTACAACTTTGACGGACGTGTTTTAGCCTGACTTCCCTAATACTATAAGTTCTTAGTTATTAACATGAAACGTGACTGCTGTAGAGGAAATTAGCGTTTGAAATGTGCTGTAGTGGAGGGAGGGAGGGCATGACAAGATTTCCATCGCTTGATACGCTCCGAGCTCTTGTGTTTGTTTGAAATGACTAGTTTATAAAGAAAACCGGCGTGCCGTCTCCTATATTAGTAGATACGCCCAAGATACTTATCAGCAGTTTATAAGTATTATTTTTGTTATAATGTTATGTATATTTTTATGAATCTCGAACGCGGCCATATCGTGTTGGCACCGCTTATTGGTTCTTAATATCAAGAATCATCAGTACCTACTTCGGAAAGCATTTAAACATTTAGACTCACTTTAATTTTAAAAGTTTGAATGTCTGTTTAGGCCTGGCTGACACGTAGTTAGATACTCATTAAGTTGAGTGAGGCAGAAATAAAGGAGCAGCTCGACCGCAATTTCGCGCTTTTTCAGCATCATTTTTTTCATAGTACACGCTACACTTAAATTCCCATTTAAATAAATAAAACCAAACACTTTGAAGTTAGAGCCATGGCGAAGGTTGCGGAGTCATGGCGCGGATTCACATTTTTTGCTGAACCTTCAACATTCATGTTGTGTATAAAAAATAAAGGAACAGAATGATTTACATCTGTAAATATTTAAATGTTATCTTTTTTTAGCGTCATACTTGTACCCCACTACCGGGAAACATGCAACTGAAACACGAACAGGAATATTTTACATGAGTTATTGATGGCCTAGACATCGAAATTAGATTATAATTATAAAAGTATATTTCGAATACACTTTTAGTGTGTATTTAAGTGAAACCTTATTGCATTGATTTACAAAAATACCTTTTTATGATATACGTAATGAGTTACCTCCATTCCAAAAAAAAAAATTGGATATTTTTCCTAACGTAGATTTTCATTATTCATCAACATCAACATCATCAGTCGAACCACGTCCCCTGCTGGACATACGCCTCCCCCATAGAGCGCCACAGGTCACGGTTACGAGCCACTTGCATCCAGCGGCTCCCCGCCACCTTAACCAAGTCGTCCACCGGGTACGAGGCCGTCCATCACTCCGTCTTCCGGTGCGGGTCACAGTCACTCGAGAGCCCTTCGTCCCCAACGTTTATCGGTTGTTAATATGTGTTATACAAAACATAAATAACCCATATTCTAAGTTTCAATAGATTTCACTTATTAGAATATAAGTATTTTAACATATTCTATCGGCATATGTTTATTCAAGAAAGATGTATTTTATTGTAATGAATTACTTTTTTTTAAATTTGATAGGATTTACGGATTTACTCCCCAATGTACGTAACGGGTCTCCGGGTCTTAGTCAGGAGAGAAGTAATAAATAAACGCTTGCACAAAGCCCTTTGAATAATTATTCAGTAAAGAATATGGAATTTTGTGTTGTTGTGAATACAGGCTTTTTCTCATTGATTTATTTCACCGTAGGGCACATGACGAATTGGTAAATCTACGTAAAAATGCACCCTTAAAAATATTGTTTAGTGGCGCCATCTGCATCAAACTCGGACTATTTGTCATGAAGTTCGATCTCTCCACTGACAGTTGAGGCTTATCCGTCATTTCATTATGATTCTCTAGTAAGATCGTACGTTTTTACAGGAAAGAAGCCAATTGATGCAATTTCTGATGCGGTAAGTCTACACCCGTGCAAGAGAATACCATGCGTCCTCAAGAAAGGAACCTCAGAACATATATCGATAAAGTTCACACCAGGTATGTGCATTTCTAACGAATTGTATTTCCCTATAAAATGGATAGCAAAGCCCGACTGCGTAAAATCATTGATGATGGCGTTCACGTTATTAAGCCTCTTCTAACGTTTTAAAAAAAATTAAAATCCCTTGCGTTAAAATCCATCGAGCTATTCGGGCTGGGGGAGGGGAACTTGGAAATCTACGTACACATAGTAAGAGGTAGTGCCATGCTTCATTAAAGCAGAATTGTACACGCCCGGCCGGGGATGTACCCCTCGCTCACATGACACCGCCGTAAAGTAACAGCTATGCTGCCGCGTTTCGTGCGGTTTGTGAGTAACCGGTGGTCAATTGGAAGACAGGAGGAAAGGAGGGCAACGCATCTGCATGACAACAATAATGTGGATGTCCATGAGCGTCCGTGGACGTCAAAAGGCACTGACTCTCGTTTGCCCCCTTTCCTATCATAGAAACATGTCCTTGAGTGGATCCTTGTCTTAAATTATGCAGTGGTTAGACATAGGTGAAGGTCGCCATCACGTCCAACCTTGACAGGCGCGGAGGTCATTTTCCCGCTTGTTGGACGGATCAACTAGATTATTTACAGTTGAAAGTTTTCACACGGTCCTTCCCTTCCCTTTAAAGTGTTCACACGAAATGTGGCGCCGAAATTCTAATGAAGTTTGTCTTAGACGAGCGAACACACATTGGTCCAGATGACTCCATATTATTTTTGAAACAGTTCATGACATGGGTCGACACGATTGGGGGGAATCTCTCGCTCGCAGTATACGGACTTAAAGCTTTTGCTTTGTCCCATTCGGAAAGGATAGAGTAAGGGAGGAACACATCTGGATTAAGGGGCGTTGGTAATGACTCAACGACACCATTTTCTCGTTTGCCCTGTATGGTTTAAAAAGAGAACGAACATATCGCACCACAAATGCCATTGATGTGCAAGCCTTGTTCCACACGATCTCCCACGCAAGCGAACATTCTATAACATTCTAGCTAAGAGTTAAGACCATATAACCATATTTTCAGAGAAGGATAGCTCCACTGTGAAGAACCGCGTGAAGGCCAACGTATTTGGCGTCGACTTGCCGTTCGTAGGCGTCGACGGTGTGGCAGTGTGCGACAAACTCTTCACTGAGAGCGGAGAGAAAGCATCCTGCCCGGTCACTGCTGGTACCAAATATGTCTATAAGGATGCCTTCCCCATCCTCGCTTTCTATCCAGACCTAACAACCACCGTTCAATGGGGTTTGCAAGGCGATGGAGATACCAATCTAGCGTGTTTTGAAGTTGGAGCGAAGATAAAGTCATAACATGTCGAATATATTTGACAAGGCTAATATTAGAACAATATGGACAATCGTAGAATATATATTTCCGTTCCGTTATGTGTGCGTAGGATAATTCTATGCAGATTACATTTTATTACTCCGAAGTTAGTGGAGTTACTCATCGCCACCATTCAAGTCCTTTAAGTGCGGTACTGTAATGTCTCTTGACATAGACATAAGTTTGATCGCCGTGATGTATGTCAACGTGATCACTCAGTGGTAGTGGTATTCACAGAGGAAAAATGGGTGATAGACGCATTTTTCGACGAATAATTCGCATATATGTACGCACGTAATGTGCGAATCGAATACTTTTAATACTTAATGTTATTTTTTCTGCAGGCAATTCCCACGAATTTAATTTATGCGCAGCTTAGTAACACTAGTGCGAATCAAAAACTCCAAAAATATTATATAGTGGCCTATTGGCGCACATGTTTTTTTGTGTAGTATTCAAGTGCATAACTTACCTGTGTATAGAAGGGGACTTTTCGTTTAATTGTTGATATCTGATTGCATTAAATGTCAATTGATGTTTTGAAAAGTAGTTCCTACTTTATCCCTGATTATTACGTGTGCCGTGCTGCACTTCTCAATCAAAATATTTTTTTAGTTTTAGACGTTTAAAGAGTTCTGTTTTTGAAACGCTCGCGTGAATTGGGGAAATGTGATCGACTATTGTAAGCCCTTGCGATGATTTTGAATTTTGCTGACTGCTTGTTAAGATAAAGTAATTTAAGGCTTTACTATGTATTTTAATGAAATATATTTCTAGTGAAACTTATTGGTCGTTATTATTCAATCTCATACAGCGTCTCGCCAATTAGTAAGACCTACACATAACCTCCAGGGGTCCGCGAAGGCGTTTGTGACGCTCGAGAGTTTACCAAACCTTTTAAGCGCTTTATTATCAGTAAGCTAGTAGAGCACGTAGAGGGCAGAGTCCCTAACCATTCCAATTCCCAGTTTGGCTTTTATTTATTCGATCGACTGTTCATGACATACTTTAGCTTAAAGTCATAACTGGAGAGGCAGTGACCGAAGAAGAAGTTTTGGAGGTTTCGTTCAATGTAGCTAACGCTTTTAATAATATTCCGCGGGCCACAATATAAGAAGCGCTTCAATTCCGTAGGGCACATTAGGTACTTGTACAAGATTACGGAGTCCTAAATGAATTGTTGAGTACCCTCACATGACGGGCGGTGTTCCACATGGCTCGATTCTAGGACCTCTCCTGTAGAACATTATCATTAGCTGATGTGAGGTGACAACCGACTTTGGCTTTTAAATCTGAGGCTCTGTAATTTCAAAGTTCAGAAATCGCACTAAAGTGCTCTTCCAGGCCACAATAAAATATCTTGGCTAGTAGTAGTAGTATGGGAGTGAAAATGGAGTATTCGTCATTTTCAGATGTTAACCCCAAATTAACTGCGGATAGTTGCTGCGGCTTTATGTCGAATACTACCCACTTTAAAAAGGTCAAACTTATTAACTGCTCTATTATGTATTAACTGGTCGTATTGTACGGTTGATGGCATCCCCAGTTTGGTGAACTCTTAATACTACCAGTGTTACACTGCTACGAAGGATTACAGCAGTCTGAGCGTACCCCACTGTATCATGGATCATTGGACCTGGATGTGAGAGTTATTTCATGCCTATTCCGTTGGAGAGGAGGGGTGTGGAGCAGCTTTATGCTGCTAAATATAAATAATTGTAACTGTAATATTGTAATTGCTGATATTTTATTAAAGGCACGTAAGAAGTAAATAATCAAGATAATAAAACAAACTTTAATTTTTTTTCTATTATGAAATAAGGGGCAAAAGAGCAGAAGGGGTGTGACTACCGCCGCCCATAGATATTTGCCAAACTAGGCGACTTGCAGACGCGTTGCAAGCCTTTAAGGAATAAATCCACTCCTGGTCTTCTTCACAGTAATCTGTGAGGGCTACGGGCATCGAAGCGGACCTCATAACCCGGGTAGGGTCGCGAGGGGACGACTACTATCGGTAAGGGGGCCGCAATAATTTGCGGGTTTGCCATCGTGGCTTATGGGCTCAGGGAGGGAATGTAGGCCTGTTTAGGGCCTGTGTGTGGTGTGTTGTGAATGGTCTCCCGTCAAGTGGTCGCGTGTGCAGCGGAGCCAGGTCGCAGATGAGCATGCGGTCCATTGTCTGCCCTATTAAACATAGCGCTCGACAATCGAACCACAAACTCATCCAGCGACTCTATCCGCAAGTCACGCGCAATCACGTCATTGCGGACGTAGCGACCGGCACCCGCGATGACCCGTAGGGATATATTTTGCTGGGCTTTACACGACTGGGGATTCCCAAGACACATCCTGGCCTCTGAACTTTAACCGCCCCGGCATGGAGCGCCTCTTGCTGACATATGTCATTATACGGCGCTATATAGCGCCGTCGTCTTATCGACGTTGACGAACATGCGCCACCTGTCGAGCCACTCCGTAAAACGGTCCAGCATGCGCTGCATACGCCCAGTTACGAGCTCCGGCTTTCGGGACGAGGTTACGTAAGCGCTGTCGTCGGCGAACAGCGCGAGCATGACGTCCACCTCACCATCTCACGAAGGATCGTTGAGTGTAGGCCGTGTACAGGCAAGGGGATAGGCAACTGCCCCGTGGCACTCCGGCACGTATGGCCTTCACCGCTATCCGGAAGGTCCTACCTTCCAAGAATGACGCCACTAGTCTCATAAACGCCAGCGGGACGCCGGCGTCCACCAACTTGTACAAGAGTCCTGGGTGCCACACCCTATCGAAGGCCTTCTCCATATCGAGAAAGACTGCGACAGAGTGTCTCCCCTTGTTCATCTCTACAGACAAGTGGTGGATCACCCGCGTCAGTTGCAACGTGGTCGAGTGGCCGCTCCGGAAGCCGAACTGTTCATCCCTTATGGGAATGTACAGCTTCAGCCTCCGAAGCAGAGAGAGAGAGAGTGAGAGACCAGTATAAACTGGTCTCCCTGGTGGGATGGGTGGGTGGATGGCCATGCCTCGGCTTCTGGCCTCCCTGAGGAAGGCCTTACACCTTCGGTCATTGGCCGTGTGAGGGCCTTTGCAGTTGGCGCAGATCGGGGTGGCTCCTCTCGGCAGCGGGCAGTCCCCGACTGCATGGACCCCACCACAGCGGACGCACCTAATCTCCCGATGGCAGTTCGTTGAGGAGTGTCCGAAGAGCTGACAACGGTGACACTGTGCTGGTCCCTGTCTGCCCTTCCACCCCTTCACAATCACTCCGGGCATGCAGAGGAGCTCTCTCTCCTCGTAGAGGCGTGTGAGCTCCTCGTTGTTCAGGCGGTCTAGCTGCGCGTGGTACAGGCAGCCGGGTCTCCCGCCTCTCGCCGGTATATGCCGCACGAAGCGCACCGGGAAGCCCAGGCCCCTGATTTCCTCGGCGATGCCCTCGGTGTCCGTCCCCATTGGCAGACCTCTGATACCCACCTTGGTGGGGAGGTCTGAGGGTGGGGAGTAGTGTTGCTATTACACCGCCGGGTTCTTCTTAGTCAGGGCCGTCAGTAGGGTCTGGACTGCCCGAAACTCCTCGAGCGACTGTGCCAGTTGGGTGCGTGTCCCAGCACGTAACGCAGGGTGCGGAAGTGCCTCC
>JAFELO010002000.1:782005-793628 GCA_017140195.1 Eumaeus atala
AGGCTCGACGTCCCCGGCAGACAAAGCAGTCGAAACGGAGGCGGCTCCCGGCGTCGTCGACTAGTCCTCCTCGGACGTCGCTGGGCCAGCCATTTCCGACTCACGAGCCGCAGGTGACGTAGGCGGTGATGCAGGCGGTGATGGGCGTGAAGACCGCGGTTATGAACGCGGTGATCCTGGTGACGATGAAGAGGTGGCGGTCGAGCGCGATGACTCCGCAACTGCGACCGCCTTGGAAGGCCCTTCAGCGGGCGGGGACGCCGCGCGCTTCTGCGGGCGTAGCTCCTCCAGCTCCGCTAGAAATTTCTTCTGCTCTGCCTCTGAAGGGAACAGGGTTCTCCTGACCACCGTCTGTTCAACCTTCTTTTTAAGGAATAGGTATGCTCTTTCCTTGAAGACATCTAAGTCGTACCGGATTGTAAAAACCCGTAGGAGGCAGCTGGTTCCACAGTACAGTTGTACACGGTACGAACTGATATTGCGGGGCCCCTGCCCACAGGTGGGAGCAGTAGTCCATATGCCGTCGGACTTGTGCCTTGTGATCGGACTTGCGCTTCTCTCTATTAAGCACACCCAGCTTCATTGAGGCTAATTTAGCTTTCACTTCCAAATGACCGTGGAACTGAACGTTTCTCAATATGTCGACACCAAGTATTCCGATACTAGCTGAGGTCCATAGGTAGGTGTTATGAAAACGAGATGATACGACAAAAGGTGACTTTTTAGCAGTAAGCGCGCAAACTTGGTTCTTTGGGGGTTAAATTGGACTAAATTTAGCAGGCCCCATTCCGTGACTTATACTTCCGTGACCGATACTCGTTGAGGTATTCCGGGGAAATATTGGCACGACCGAAGTATAAAGCATCCCCAGTGATAGCATAGCACTAGTTGATAGCATCTGCGTAACAATTAAGGCCACTAGTCTGCAGCATGTCATTGATATGCACATGAAACGGCCCAGGAGACAGATCACTGCCATGGGGCACACCCGCGTTGACAAATTTAAGGGCGGAGCATGTGCCGTCATCCACGACCTTGATACTGCGGTTTGTCAAGTAGCTAGTGATCCAATCGCATACTTTCCCCGGAAAACCGTATGAATAAAGCTTTGAAAGTAGCACTTTGTGCCAAACCAGATCAAAACCCTTCGCTACATCTAACCGCCAATATCTCCCATTGATTTCAATTGCCTCCGCCCATCGGTCCGTTGAGTAAGTTAGAAGATCACCAGTTGGGCGTTCGCGGCGGAAACGTACTGGCGGACACTAATTATTTGATGATCTTCTAATTATCACAAGAGCTAGTAGTTGATAAGGGATTCCATACTTTTGCAAAACAAAGAGGTTATCCCATCAGGTCGGTAGTCGCAGGCGTTGTTTTTCTTTGTGATGCGACAGCGCGCGCACGTCGCTCATTATGTTTTATTCGCCTATTAAAAGTAATGGCAACCGTATCCTGTTGGACGGGACAATATTGGATCGCAAATTCTCTAATTGCAGTGTAGTGGTAAACGAGCTTTTGTCATTTAGTAATGACAAAATCGACACCCTACCCGAGGCAGCTATCATTCAAATTTGTCTCAGTACGTACACGCGCCCAGAAATCGAGGATGCCAGACAATTATCTTACTCTTTATTGGCTGCTAACAAGCGGTACATTAGAAGAAAGGTCAGAATGGAAGAGCCTGCAGGAGATAGTCAAAATACTAAAAAAATATGACGAGTCTGCTTTGCCCATATTCGTGGCTCGTAACCTAAACAAATTACCACCCGTTTCGTTTGACCATATTGACATCACTTCTTTCTTAAAAGAAATGTCTTTATTGAAACAGGAAGTTGAAACCTTAAAAAGTGTGAATTCCCAAGGTACTTAAACATTCTATCTTACATCGAATCCTTGCGATCCGATATTAAAGAAATTAAAAAGACGTTAAACAATTTTACAAATTCATGTTCGACTAAGGACCTTCTCTCATGGCCGATCTCTCAACCGCCACTTGAATCTTTTAGGACCGATAAGTTGTCAAGTATGCAGTCAAAACGATTATCTGCACGAGAACCTAAGTCCGCTACAATTAATGTGTCGAACAAGTGCGCTAGTGGTGGAGATTCAGTGACTTCGTCGCAGCCAGTTTCACCACAAACATAACATGTTGACGGCACACGGACTGCGTTATACCTACCGCTTCGAGCGAGGCGATCAGCGGTACTGATAAGAGATTCACGGAGCAACCTCTGTGTGGAGACAGCATCAACCAGAACAATGGCCGATATTGTTAAAAACGCCTCTGTCTCAAAAACATAAAGATACCGTAGCACCTGAATTAGATGCGTCGTGGAAAAATGAAAGAAATTATCCCAGAAAAATTAACTAAATATAATAATAGGAGAGGAAAAGCAGAACCCCTACAGGAGTACAATTTTATAGCGCAGAACGATTTACATCCCTATATGTATCAAGAGTCCACAAGGAGTCCATGGCTGAAGATATAGTAGCATACATTAAATATAAAACCAAAGTGACTATTACAGCGTTAACAATTGGCAAACAGAAAATGAGTTCAATTTATATAAAGTTAATGTACCTACAAAAAACATAAAGATGTTTTTGAATTCTGACGCAAATGATCTATGGCCCGACGATATCGTTTTCCGCAAGTATCGGAGACACTATCAATCGAGCAGTAAGATGATATATAGTAAGATGAGATTAACGGAAATAGTACTTCTTCACGATAATAATGGATATTGGAATGATACGATTGCAAGTCAGTAAAACGATCTATTGATTGTGCAAAAAACCTAATCATCTCTGTGGTGTTTTTTATTATTACTCTGAGCACACATTACATTGTCCGGGATTGGTATGTGCCCGAAGTGGCCACAGGCTTGCCACCTATGACATCATGGGCCTCAGTACCTTAGCTAATTGTGGGTGTGCTAGTATATCTACTGGACTTACGAGTTGTGGATGTACTAGCACACCCCTGCCTACCTCTATATACAGGGATAACAGGCGTGACGGAACTTTTTTTTAACCTATATATACCAGGTAATCGCGTTACAGGAGACCTGGCTTTTTCCCCACGACCTTGGCCTTCTGGAAACTATAGATCAAAACTATGGAAGTGATGGAGTCTCGGCTACTGATATGTCAATCGGAGTTGTTAGACCATATGGCGGTGTTAAGGGACAAAAGTATTTTTTCGAAGGCCGAAATTATTCCGTGTCAGAGCGAGCGCTTAAAGTGTGTGAGCAATCGTGAAAGATCTATATTAGTATGCAGTGTACATCCCCACGGACTGCCTAGAAAATTTAAGTGATTTTACTGAGTGTGTAGCAAATATAAGTTCAATTATTGAAATTTGTGATACTGAGTGTGTTTACGTACTCGGTGATTACAACGCTCACCCAGACACTTTATTCGGTAAAGTGCTGGTGACATAAACGCTCTCGGTCTTATAAGAAGAGAGGAACTAAGGGCAACTGGAGGTGGCGCTTTTGCGCACGGGGCAAGAGGAGAGGATGGGAACCTCACCCCATTGCACTGTCCCAAAGTCGGTGAGATTATCCTGTAGTGCTGAGCAACCCCATCTGTGTAGGTGGAGTTGGTCCCTTAGGTGACTGACTCGCCGTTGAGGTGCCCTGATGATTGTTGTTTTGGGCAACTCACCAAAGGCGGCACAAACGGCACTCGCAGTGGTTCTTGTGGGTATTCGGCACTATCATGAGCCGCGAGTCCCACACACTACTGGACCCCACCCAGGGCCGGTGAAGGCGCGTAAATGCGTTTCCACGCTTCAACAAAAAAAAAAGGTTACGACTCCCAGCTGATGATCTGATCGGCTGACTACGAGCGTCAGCACGACTGCGGACTCGAAACTCGCTCGCTTGCTTGCTTGCTTGCTCGGTATTGCGTTTAGGCAGTTCTGGATCCGTTTTCCCTTCCTACAGCTCTCATTGTAGTTCTTGCAAATTGAAGTAGCATGTCACGATGTCTACTGCTTTTCATTAGTTCAGGTAAGTTGTCTATGGGGGAGGACCTGGCGCGGCAGCCGTACGGTAGAGAGTTAACGGCTGCCTTGCGCCCGGTCCTCGAGCGGTGGAAGCGCCGTAGGCGCAAACCCCTCACCTTCAGTCTAACGCAGGTGCTCACCGGGCATGGTTGCTTCGGTGAGTATCTGTGTAAGACGGCCCGCAGGGAGCCGACGACTCGATGTCACGATTGTGACACGGCGGTGGACTCGGCCCAGCACACCCTCGAGGTGTGCCCGAGATGGGTGGCGCTGCGTCACGATCCGACATCAGTTGTCGGAGGGGACTTGTCAAAGTCGAGCATCATCCTCGCGATGCTCGGCAGCGACGAGTCCTACAAGGCGATGGCTTCCTTCTGCGAGACAGTCATGTCCCAGAAGGAAGCCGACGAGCGGGTGAGAGAGGAGGCTGCCGATACGGCCTTCCCCCGCCGACGACGAATGGGGGTACGAAAGAGGCGCTATCTGCAGCGCCTTCAGTAGTGCCCCTGTGTTCCGTGTCGGGCCGGGATGGAAACCCAGTCCACTCCCAAAGACACGGTATCGTGGGGACTGTCTTAGAGTAGCCGGACAGTCTCCGAGGAGGTGAAGTCTGGCCTTTTCGCCGAGGCCAGCCTGTCGCTGGAGGGGTCCTGTTGCCTGCAGATCCGGGATCCTCCACTTATAGCGGCTGATGGCTCCCGTAGGGGTTTAGTTGGTATTGCTACCCAATGGCCGAGTCCAACATAGGTCTGGGGGTCTACCCGGGCTCCCAGGTATCATGCGTAAATGCATTCCCCTTCGTCACCAAAAAAAAAAAAGGTAAGTTGTCTATATTTCGAGGCGTGTTTGTCTTGCTTTCACACCCCATTATATTTACCAAATATTTCGTACAGTGTAAGAGAGTGTGCATCACCGTTTCCGGGGATGCGTCGTCGTACGTGCAGTTTGGAGAGTCAACTAGCTTCCTTTTAAAGAGGTATGCTCTCAGCCTTCCTCTTATCTGTCTCCTTGCTAAGGATAAGGGGAAGACGTCATATGGGTAACTAATCTAGCATGTTTTGCCGCCTTTTTTGCCAGTTCATCCGCTCTTTCGATTCCCGCTATCACATTATGAGCTTTCACCCAGTACAGTTTAATCTCCCCACTGTTCCCCATGATTATATTCATATTTGTCTAATTATATTAGCTACTGAGTTGAGGTCTGACACCGATTGTAAAGAGGCTCTTGAGTCGCTCATTATTGCAGCGAAACGCAATATCCTCTTACTGGCCACGAGTAGGGTGGCTCTGTGAATAGCCTCCATCAATGCCTGCTAGACGCTACAGTAACCTGGCAGTGGGAATTTGGCATGTCCCAGCTCAGCCCCATGGTACCAGTACGTTGCAACCCTGCAAACTATTCCCTCCGTCTTACTTAAATCAGTGTAGATACACGGAAGATCGTCGCTAAGCTCAGCCAGGTCTTCACTCTCGCTGATGAGTTCGAATGGGAGATTTCACCTGGTGGCTGATTCTCGTCTCCAGTTCTCTGCCTGGTAGGCTGTGTAGTGGTTTACCTCTCTTAACTTCGTACAGAGCTCTTTGTTCTCTGGCTCTGAGATTTAGGGAAAGGACCCCTGCGAGGATGCATCCTGAGATAAGTGACGGTGCGGTGTGCTTTACAAATCATGGTTGTATAGGGTCTTTGGGCTTTGTTTAGTCTTCCTTTGATCTGTTTCGCATCCGCAACATGTCCCTGTACATTTGCTTTAGAGTATAATTCCACGGTGATTTCCAGCTGCTCAGTGGTCTGAACCTCAGCAATAGTTCTCTCGCTGATATCGTACTCACTGAGCTTGCCCTGGAGGGATGCACTAAATTCTGCCCATTTGGCTCTGGTTGTGTTGTAGACCCATGTTGTTTGGCTCGGTGTGTAGGTCTGGCCTGGCTCAAGTTCCACCTGGTATTCAAGGTATCTGTGGTCGGTTAGACTGGCCGTGTTCCTGTTTACTCTCCAAATTCCTATTTCGGGCATTAATGCATCTGAGCAGGCGGTGATGTCAACAATTCTAGTGTATAGATTTCCGCCTCTGTAAGTATGGAACGTTGGGGTGTTACCATTGTTGACGTTGTTGAGATTGAGAGACAGAAAGCTGGGTTACCATCTGCGTAAACTCTGCTCCTCTGCTGTCATCCCCCTCACATCCCCACCATACACTGCGGGCATTAACATCACCTGTCAGGATAGTGTGTTCCTCCTGCAGTTTCTCCACCACACAGCTTATTCGGTACAGATAGGGTTCTATTTTTTTATCTTCCTCCAGGTAGATCCCAACCACTAAAAACGTGAATGATTGGAATTTAACCTTGCAACCTATGATGTTAGTGCAGCGAGACGTCCTCTATAACAACCATTTTTTTGTCAAGGATTATGGCCGCTGATTTGGTGGGGCTACTCTTTTCCGCTTTGGTGCTTTGTATGATTCTGTGGCTGGAGGTCACATAGCCCTTGATTCCAAAATATGGTTCCTGGGTGAAGAGTAGTGAGGTCACCCGAATCAGCTTCCCCTATTAGCTCTTTGGTAGATTCATAGCCTCTGCCCAGGTTTACTTGCACTATTTTGATGACTAATTACTTTGATTTGCCTCTCCTCCATCGGCACGTCTTTCAGGAGGTTTGAGTTTTGTCTGAGTCCAGCATCCTCTATTTGGGTGTTGGTTAGGTCTGTTGTAACTCCTCTTATACGGATTTGTGGGTTCTTACGATGTGGCCTTGTGATGAGTGAGTAAGGTTATTGGTGCTTATTTTGAGTGCTTCTTTTAAGCTATTGCACACTGTTTCGCTGTCACAGCCAATAACCACCTTCTGGTTTCTGGTCTTTCTAAGGTGGCATATCCCAATTCCTATCTGTATCACGTCAACCCCTCGCTATATAGTGGTGACCACATCATTGCTCGTATGCTGTGGGTTGATTGACTCAACCACCAGCTAATGTCGGGGCGAGGCATCTACAGCAGCATATGTTTGGCCCTGTTGTGTTCTGGGCTGTCTTGTTCGGTCTCCTGTGGTTTTCCTGTTGGTGCTTTCCGTGTGCTTTGTTGGTAGTTCCTTATGTCATGCATTTAGAGTGCCCTGGTTTCTCACTCTTTCCAGGGCGGTGAACAGCTCCCGTCTTGTCTCTTCAGCTACCACCCTTATGAGATAAATAATTTCTGCCATTGCATCTGCGGCAGTATTGACGCCCAGTTTCAGCTCCTCTATATTGGTCCTGATAGCCTCGTGTGGGCCCCCGCGATTCTGTAGCTTATCTGCCACTTTATCGAGTCCCGCCGTCATCAAATCATCTTAAGAGCATTTCCTTGATTTCGGCAATATCCTCAGCAATGGCCGGGAGTGTGGCTCGCAGATTAAGGTTTACCGTATCTAGCGCATCCAGTTCTGATGGCTCCTGTATTATCGTAACAAAGTCAACGCCCTGTGCTAACTTTCCAGTGAGTGCTTCAACTTTACCAATGT
The DNA here is from genome assembly GCA_017140195.1 of Eumaeus atala. Taxonomy (NCBI): domain Eukaryota; kingdom Metazoa; phylum Arthropoda; class Insecta; order Lepidoptera; family Lycaenidae; genus Eumaeus; species Eumaeus atala. The sequence goes on from JAFELO010002000.1 coordinate 789,517, forward strand.
GTTCCTCAAGGGACATCCTCAGATCTCCTATCTGTTTCGACATTTGTTCCACTCGGTTTGTAATGTCTTTGTGTCGTTTCCGATATAACTGTGCGCTTTATGTTTTGTGGATCCTGTAATTTGTGTTTTGTTGTTCATTGGTCAGTTGGTTTAGTTTCTGTTTGTCTTGTTTAATCTTATCTATGTTCTTTATTGGATCGGTGAGTTCCAAGTTTAGCCACTTTCGGATGTTACTGGTGTCATCCAGTGCACTCTCTATTAGGTCACCTGGTCCAGCAATTGTTGCTTGTCCTTTGTATGCTCCCTTTTTTTTCGAACCCGCTCACCCGCGTTCCTACACCTCTCTCTCTCCTAGTTGTACTTATGTCGGGATCGGGAGTCTGAATGGTTCAGGGCCGTCTCATACACAGTATGTAGTGACTCTAAAACCGTAGCCTTGTAATCTCGACATCCATTGCCACTCCCGGTCCATTCTTCGGGTGGCAGAGATTAATGCTCTGGCGGCTACGAATTGAGGCCGGCGAGAAAACCATAGAGACGGTTGCACTGTCATCAAAGTCAATTGCAGATCCAGGGAAGTCCGAGTCCACCATGAGATGGTCTATAGGTGCTGATTGGGGCGTGCCATTCCATTTATCACTCTCCGAAATAGAGGTGTCTAGTCGAAGTCGGGATCTTTCAGTAAGCACTTTCTGTCTTAGGGACCTTTTCGTTTTGTTAGAAGCGGCAGATGGACTTTTTGCTAGCTTTTGGTCCCTCGACTTCGAGGGCGCCGTCTTCTGTGACTGACCGTTCGCTGGTTGGTCGGGTTTCTCAGAGCTATGCTTTTCAGGTGCTGCTCTTAGAGCTCCAGTGCCTTCGCGCCTTTAGATGACATCTCGAGGTCCTTTCTAAGATAAGGTAAGCTCTTAGCTTTTAGTCTTTAAGCTCTTTCTAGGTAGTTTTAAGCTCTTTTCAGGTAGTTTGTAAGCTCTTTTCCAGGTGCTCCCGCTGCAGTCTTCTATTTTCAAGGTGAGTTCACCTTAATTATATTTTCAGGACAATTTTCCGGCTGGGTTTGTTGTTTTTCCCGTTTTGCAAAGAAATGGTTAAATGTATCGCGTTGGGAGTGAGCTTGTAGGGTTCGCTTAACCTTTTATCCGATACCAAACTCCACCCGGCTATCTATCTTCGTTCCAGAGTTATGGGAGTTTCAAATTCCAGGCAGAAGTCTTAGAATGGGGGACTTTATCTAGCCCTTCATTTCTCTCCGCTTTCTGTAATCCCAGGACACTCGTGTTTGGGCTCGCACAAGATTAAACCTTGCCAGCTATGCACTGGTTGTGCTGGTTTAGCCCAAAAAACAGGCAGATGGAATTTACTTGTTTCGGTTATTGAAGACGACAGCCCTCGTCCCGGAGACGCCCCTGGTATCCCGGCCTATGATGTGTTGAGTGTGGGATCGGACACCTATACCTACATCAGAAGCGCACATAACGTGTCGTCAGCAACGAGGCCCCCTGTTCTGCACCCGACGTCAAAGTCGGGGTGTGAAGGATATTTGGGTCCCTCTTGTCATGATAATAATATTTTTATTAGGTGTTACAAACACTCATATAGTGATGCATCTGTCTCATCTGCGGGAAAAAGGGTGGTTGGTCCCTCTTTCGAACCCAAACCTAATCTTGCCGCCAGGTGAGCACTCATAGCGAACCTATGAAACCGTGTTGGGCTTCTCTTCACTTCCACAGCATAAATTCAGGTCCACAGCATAAAAAAGATAAAATTAATTTTCCAATTAAAATATTTACACATCCCCGTAGGGTATTATTTAGAATTATAATGACTGTACCCTGCGCTGCAATAACCACAATTAATATTAGAGACCAAATTATACTGCTATTTGAATATCATTTCATGATGACAATGTCGATTTTATCGCGGTTTATTTAATTACTTATGTAGCCCAACGTTTCGGAAGCTTTACAGCAACCATGGTCATGGGTGGACTGAGATGACAGATGTCCTGATGTACCAAGTTTCTAAAAGTACCCGAAGAATTTTAATTTTAGTTGTTCCGATTAACGCAAATGGTACTAATTATATATTGCTGTCTTAAGATATCAATATGACAATGCCGCTTAATAAAAATATACAACCAAATTGTTTTAACATGGCGTTACATTAATTGTTACTGTATCGCAGTAACACGTCTGATGTAACTTTATATTTGCAATAGATCAATAAATATTTTATTGTTAACTGTTACGGGCCCTACTGGTCATATTATCATGACAGACGAATGCAATAGAAGTATTATTACCGCTATAGTCTTGTGGAGACGAGAATCATGAATAATCAAATGGATTTTGTGGTCTTGTATATCTATTCAAGAGTTTTTTAAATATTGGACCATTTTATCTACCGTGCGTGATCTGCCCTCGACGTCACAGTCGGGGGATGAGGGGTCCCGCAGTCTCACCGGCCATGATAATAATAGTTTAATTAGCTATTATAAACATTATCATATAGGGATGAATCTCTCCTACCTGCGGGAGAGTGGGGGGTCGGACCCCCTTTTAGCCTGAAACCGAATTTCGTCGCTCAACGAGCACGAATAGCAAGCCGATGTAGCTGTATTGGGCTTCTCTCCGCTTGAACAGAATGTGTTCAGGTCTGAAAAAAATAAAATTCTTGTTACTTTTGGAGAATAATATTTGGCAGTCTTGGTAAAAACTAACTAATGTGTAAACCCATATAGAACTCAATTATTTTACAGGTTTAGTAGTCAAATCAGAATAACAATTTAGCTTTTGCGTTTTCACATTTCTTATTGATCATTTTTTTATCATTACGTCGAAGGTAAAATCATCAAGAAAATTAAAATAACACATATATATTTTTTTATATTTTTTTAATAATTACAATTTTAAATAAAGTCACTTTTTACTTATATCGACATTAAAATATCATTACGTTATGTGATATACCGTATTTAGTACATTTCCTGTTTGGCAATATTTTAACACTTTAAAACAGTGCCTCATAGAGCCATTAAGCCAGGTTGTAAAATAGGCAGGTCATTTCAATTTGCCATTGGCGCTTGCTCTGTGATTCATGTAGTACCAAGAATAAGATACAGTTTATACAGAATTTACTCTTTACCAATGGAGAAATTAGGCTTTAACAATGGCGGCGGGTACTTCGAAGCAAATTACATTCTTATTTCCGTCCTTAAGGGCCCAATGTACCCTGAGGCTGGTTTCTGGGTAGAACTGTTCCACTGGGAACTCGTTGGTATACTCGTACTCGTGGCCAGCTTGCAGCGGACACGGCGCCGGGGAGCCGTCCTCGGCGTGAGTGATGTGCTGGCAAGCCGACGTCGAGTCCACGCCGATGAAGGGCAGAGGTATACCCGCGATATTCGCAGACACCTCGTTTATCAAGTTATGAACTTCGGATTCTGAAAAAAAAAACTATATTTAATGAAAATCATTTTGAACCACCGGGTACAGCCCAAGGTGATTCAAGTTTCTTTAAATGAGGTTTATTGATGGGAGGCTAACAATTTTATGAGGCTAGCTTCGGAAGTAGGCGATGATATCTTTCTTTCAGTTTTTATTCACCATTTTGGGACATAAAAAATGTATAAGTTACATAATGTTCGAAAAATTAACTTATTACTGGCCAAAACTATTATTTTATATCTCAGGTTAATTTCTAAAACGCTCGACAGGTAGCTCCAACCGAGGGATGTTTAAGTATATAACTTGTTAAGGGAAAAAACCTAATAATATAATAATAACTCCCCGTAATTCCAGATACTTCTGTTTGTTAGTTAAAGATTTAAAAATGCAAATCTTCATTTCTTTATCGACATCAATGACAACCCATCTCTAACGTTACCCAGGTTATAAAAATGTGTGAAAATAAACGTAAGCATGTTATTCACGGGGTACAGCTAATGTTTGAACAATTATTATTACCAATACATTATTCATTATTTGTCGCCATGGTATATAGTGTAATAATCTATCATGAACAGATAGTTCAAATCTCTCTCCGATCATGTTTTGCCACGTTTTCTGTAGATATTCAGAGCTGAGCGACATATCAGGCACGCAGATTCCTTG
>JAFELO010002000.1:793819-814901 GCA_017140195.1 Eumaeus atala
CTTCGGCACTACTTGCATTCCCTTGTGTAAGACACATTTTATAATGAGTGTACTATAATTTCACTTTTGATAATTTTTTAAGAATTTTTTTTTACTTTTTGTATGAGGTTGAATTTCGACAGTTTGGCTATTACTAGTTATAATAAAACAGCATTGATAAACAATCATCACGTGAAAATACATTTCCAGGATAGGGTAGATTTCCAAGTTAGTATAGATTCCCAGGATAGCATTGAACAGGATCGAACTAGACAAATGTCGCGTAAACAGAAACACTCACTGGGATTGAAACGGAAGAAGACTTTGATGGTGCTGCCCTTATGTAGTTTGCACTTAGTCTTGCCGCATGGTTCCACCCGGATTCTGTCACGTAGCTCCTCGAAGTTTTCTCCTGTGCAAGAAATTATATAAATGAATACAATTATTTTGTATACAATTAATAATAATCTCATAATACGAAGACAAACAACCTTGCAGACCTGTTTTGAAACTCGCTGCTCTGTATAAAATATAAATAATTGTCGCTGTAATTTTCCATGGTCACTATCCTCCGACAACAATTTGACTTACATAATTATGCTAAGCGTGATATTAAAATAATTGATGGTAATTAACGGTATTTTGATCAAGACCCTACTTATTTTCTAATGGATCTGTTAGCTCATACCTACTGCCGGTGCCCAACTGTAAGGTACCATGCTCCACTCTATGTTACTTACATTTAACAGAATATAGCTATGATTCTCATCTACGATTGTTTTGGGGCCTATTTTAAATACTTTTAATTTACTTTGTACGGTGTCAGGCCGGTCCCAGAGGCCAAATATCCCCTTAGGGCCCAGTTTCTTGGTCGATCTAGATCTTAGGAAATTATTCGAAGAGGTACATCTCTACCTCTCGTACACATGATGCCGTCGCAAGTAACAGCTACGCTGTCACGTTTCGTGCGGTTTGCAGGAAGACAACACAAATGCGCATATCGCTGGGCCTCTGCCGCCATCTTAAGGCTCCAACGTCCCATTTGCCTCCTTATACTATAAAAAAACTCTATTTAAAGCTTAGTCAATCCATTCTTTCAAAATTCATGCATTTAACTTAATCTCTCACAGTGTTTACTTGTTAAGCGATGATAGATTGCATCGTAAGCGCAAAACCTCCTTTTTATAACAATCAGTAGTTTTAAAACACATCCACTTGTTATTGTTAGATAATTGATGAGATTAAATGAGCGCACCTACCTGCACATTGTTCCGAAGGAGTTACTTTAGCCGCCCACACTGTAGTTAAAACTACAGATAATACAAAAACAATATTAGTAATTTGTCTCATCGTTATAAAGATACAACCGTTCTGAACACTGTTTCTGCAACTATTGAAATGCGTACGCGGTAAACGAGTTTATAAAAGGGCGATCGTATAATATAAAAAAGTACAGGCAAAAAGATAAATCTATACTCAAGCATCCTAGAAACTTCTAAATACTGTGTTGGCAGAGATGGATACCACACATCACACACACATAGGTAATGCGAACATAAAAATGGTATACAGTGTTTTTTACGTGAGAGAAGCATTTACGCCCTATCGGCACAACCTGCGTGGGCTCGCTATTAGAGAACCCTGACCCACTGAAACTCACAGAAACTTATAGCCACCTTGGAAGTATGAGATGAGCCCGGAGCTACTAGCCGCAGGGTCACGTCGGCGACAGGCCGATTCTTATTTATAGGACCCACACTAATCTAAAGCCACAAGGGAACTCATCCGGCTTGTTTCTCTGGTGACTCCCGTTAACCCTGTTACCCTGCAATGGGACAGGCGTCCAACCCGTCCCTGGTCCGGATTAAAGATCACAAGGCACTTAGCCTGATCACGAGCGAATATCAGTATTGTGCAGAAAATGTAGCACGGTTTAAAGGAGTTCTCTTAGTGTGTTGGCATTAGGATGAACTTGGACGGGAAGTAAGTCACGATCAACCATTACGTTCTCCGAAGGCCGATTTGTCGATGAAGTCACAGACAAATATACTTATCAGGGGCAGTCGATTCAGTTAGAAAAACATAACTTCGTAAAGGAAGGGAGGAGGAGAGTGGATTAGTGGATTCATTCGGTGGTTTGTCTTTACTTCAGGCTTTATTCAAATTCATTTACTTACACTACTAAAAGAAGTCATGGGCAGGGTTCATGGCAAATTTATTTAAATCGGAGCCTGACAGAAACTGATGTAAATGTCAAGGAAGTGACCGTGTCATATATAATACCAACAGCTAATCTGCAAACCGTCGCCTCGTGGAAGATCGAGTAGTATGAGAATGGACAGGGTTATTGATGGCCATGAGCGAACTGATTTCGTTAATCGTTTTAGAAATCACATCGTTAAGATGGAGCAGTCCCTTATCCGTTGTTAATATGGACCGTGGAGTCTGTCTGTCGACTCTTACGGTAACGGGTAAATGACTTTCTACTCTGTTGACATGGCGTGTGTGTGGCAGTAACATAACAGCAACAGTAGCGTAACATAACCAGGTCAACAGGGATGCAAAGTAGCCCCGGTAAGTGAGAGCAGAGCGCTCGGGCGGCTCCTGACATTCATTGGTTCAAACTTGGAATTCTTTATGTAGGAGGAGCAACAGCATAGCTGTCGCACACAGTCGTACTAGCGGTACCAACCCGGTCCGCCTGCCCATTGCAACTACAGTGCAGCCCATAACAGTATCTCCAACAAAATTACGAAACTATATACTTATGGTAGATATTTCTTTAATTAGTTGTCAGAAATAAAAATAAAAAATATTTTAATAACAAAATGAAGTAAACTAAAAATAATAAAACCACCACCTCATGGAAATCTCCAGACGAGATTATAGAATCTGGGCACAATTGTCGTCTACAACAAATTATTATAGATATTTATAGGATTTCATTTTGGAGTTAATCGATCAGAATGACTAATTGTAATTTAAAAGTAGCCATGTTTTATTTAGAACCTAGATATAAATATTCAATCACCTCAAATGGGTTTTATCATATCAGGTAAGGACTTCGAAGAGATTCGAAGTTTCTCAAACTCTATTCTCTCAACATTTTATTTTGAATGATTCACAAAGTTATCATATATCTATAATGTATTATGGATTTAATTGTGTTTGATAAGAACCATCAAAGAGCGTTCTCAAACTGGATTCTCTCAACGTTACATTTTCAATAATGCACAAAGTTACCATGTTTACTCTAGATAGAGATGTTACAGATTTCAAATGGTTTTTATCATATTATATCAAATATTCGAAGAGGTTCCCAAACTCGATTCCTTTCGAAAGATACTGGAATTTGTAGCTACATTCTAATGAATGATCAAAGGAGACAAACCTTACACTTCCATTAATTGTCATGGGGAAGCTTTCGAAGGACCTGGAATGCCAAGGTGACTGATCTCCTGCCACGTCTTGGTCTGGCCAGACCAGGACGTGGCTAACGACTAACATCATACAACCTTCTACATTAAAACCCTGGGATCTCGAATTAATTTCAATATAATTAAATTTAAATTGCACCGCAATATAAAAACATTTTTCAAATATAAACTAACACACTCACGATTAGCCAAGCCTATGGCCACTTCAGGCACATTTTTAAGAAGTTTTATTTGGTTATATGGTCTAAAGCACAGTTATCATTATTTTCAAGGCACTGGTTTTTGGCAGATATTTTCTCATACAAGTATTACTGTATTTTGAAATGAAATTTCTCGCGCTCTTTTTATCCTACGCTTTTAGGACAGTACGGCTGAAAGTCTCCAGTTGTAATCAGTAGATAATGCCTAGTTCTGTTTACGTCAAAAATGGCTTATCTTGTCCTTAAAGTATCTACATGATATCTGTGGCTTCTGCATCCGCTTGTACGCCATCTACAAAAACAAATTATATTACGTATATACGTAGTACGTGTGCCATCTAAAAGTACATTTTATAAAAAAAAGAAACCTGTACAAGAACAAAGAAACAAAGCGAATAACAATAATAATTTAATTGTCACGTTCGAATTAAAATTCGCAAGTCTCATCGAAAAAAATAATGACATAAGGTCAGAACGCTAATACAAAAACAAGGACTCCAGCTAAGATTGTCCATGTGTGTGTACACATGCGCGATCTTAGCTCGAGTCCTTGAACTTGACATCAAGTTACGTCGATGTTGCTTAGCGCATGCTTCCAACACAGATAAAAGTGATGAACTAATAAAAACATTGTGTTGTCGCGACTGACAGGCGATAACTATAGATACGCTTATCTGGCCAGTGTGGGCCATAATTATTATATTAGGCATATGAAACATATGAAATTGGCGTCTTCTATGGGACAAACAAAAAGTCGAATATTTTTTAATAAAATATATTTAATTAATCAAAGTTTTGTTTTGTATTCACTTTTGCCATCTCATAGGTAGTTCATTCGGTCGGACAATAAAATCTTTGAAGGCGATTTGGACTGCCCCATCGGAGTTGAATTTGTTCCCTTGCAAGAATTTATCAAAATTTCGAAAAAAAAATGGTAATCTGTTGGAGCAAGGTCCGGGGATTACGGGTAATGTATTAGACTTTCTAATTGAAGGTCTTCTTATTTGGTAGCCGCCGGTTGCGCAGTGTGTGGTCTAGCGTTGTCGTGAAGCAGCAGTAGCGTGGAGCGATTGACCAGCCTGGGTTGTTTAGCCGCTAGCTTTTCCATCATGGTTTGCAATTACTGACAATAAACATCAGCCGTAATATTCTGGGTAGGTTTGAGAAAACTGTAATGAACAATACCGACACTAGTCAATCAAACGCTTACAAGTAACTTTTTTGGGGTTAATTTTCGCTTGCGGCAGGATTTAGCTGGCTCCCCACCATGGTTCAAGCATTGTCGTGGCGGTGGGGCTTAGTAGCCTAGGGTAAACCCAGGCGAAGCCAATTGGACCGAGGGGGATCTTTGCACCCCTCTTATAAGAAAAGGGGGCTTAAAAATCAGGAGGAGGAATGGCTTTCGGTACCCCTCTTATAAAAAGAGGGGACCTAAGAGCAACACGAGGTGGCACTTTTGCGCACGGGAAAAGGGGTGAGGGTGAGAACCTCACCCCACTGCACTATGACAAAGTCGGTGGGGTTGTCCTGTAGTGCTGGGCAATCCCATCTGTGGAGGTGGATTTCATCCCTTAGGGGGCTGACTAGCCGTCGAGGTGCCCTGATGATTGTTGTTACGGGGTACCTCACCAAGGGCGGCTGTCCCACACACCACTGGACCCCAACCAGGGCTGGTGACGGCGCGTAAAAGCGTTTCCCCGCGTCAACGAAAAAAAGCATTTGGCTGGCTGGCCAGGATCCATTTTTCATCACAGATAATAATTCGGTTTAAAATAACTTCATTAGTATGCCGGTTTTAGTAATGTAACGCAGCAATCGACGTGCGTTTGCCGGTTTGCTTCAGTCAATTCGTGAGGTTTCAGTCTGTTAATCTTCCCAATTTGCTTCAAGTGAATTAAAACAGTTTTATCACTAACGTCGTACCCTGCAGCTAACTCGGGCGTGGTTTGCGATGGATCCGCTTCCACAATACGTCAACTCTTCTTTATCGACTTGGGTCTCAGGCCGTCCACGGGGCTTGTTCTGCAGTACAAAGTTTCCAGAACGAAAACTTTGGAACCAAAAACGAACTGTGTTTTCTTTTCTAACACGACCGCCACACATACACATCATTCACCCTTCGAGTCGTTTCCGTAGCACTCGTAAATAATGTCATATTTTAAGTTTTCCACTTTGTAAAGTAAGTGACACGAACAGAAAAAACAAATGGATGACGGATATCGAAGCACAAATACATGAATAAATATCTGCACAAATTTGGACTTGGAATTCCTTGCCAAAGAGGATAAATTCGTGATTAAAGTGGCCAGTACGAAGAACGCCAACTTAATATGTAAGGGCCTAATATTAAGGTCTCATCGCATTGTGTATTACGAAGCTAAAGAGGGTCGAAAGTCTCCTTAGAGAAAATATTTGGAGAGAAGTTTCACTGGATATCGCCAGTGAAACTTTTTAGAATCTACAACGGAATACGTTCCAACATTTCTTTTCCTATTTATTTAACCACACGACAATTTCAAATGGCTGAACGTATTTTGCAAAATGCCAACTTAGGTACAAATCTAGCCAGGTTGTACGCCATAAAAAAATTATGGTTCCCTTGGAATATTTTACATGGGTGAAACCGATGGGCACTTCATCTTCTTCTCAATCATAATGTACATCATTGAAGATCGTGTGCATTCTGAGAACCTTCAAGGAGACATTGACGAGTCGCCTCCGTTCAGCTCTATCTTCGCTACGCGGGGAACTGAATACAATATTGTCTAACACGAGCAGCCAAGTGAAATGTATACAATTTAGTTTGTTACTTAACTATGTTCCGTGACTATTTAGAGTAGGTACTTCTCTGCAGGAGGTATTGCAAATTCCACCCAGTATAACTGCCGTGTGACTAACTGAAATTTAGTCCCCTAATATTTTCTCAGATTATTTTCAGTTATCTACTTTTTCACATATTACTTCTCGTGAAACGATGTAAAGCAGTGTGATATGAAAAAAATGAGGAGTGAAATAATCTATTAATTAGTGTACATTGTAAATATACGTATGTTAAGTCTAACATTATAAAAATTGATGCAAGGGCATTACTTATTCCACTTGTAAATTTCTTCCAGCTGCCCTGCTACAGGAAAATTTGTGTGACAAACACAATGTTAGTGTGCACAATATGTTAACATTTTAAAATAGATACTTTTATATAGATAATATAACAGTAAACAAATAAGCAATATACATACACAATAAATACTTACATATATACATATATTCATACATACACACTTTATATATAGAATAAAATAAAAACACTCATTATTGTATTAATGAAATGGTTACAGAAATCACTTAGTTCAACTTTGGGTTTAAGTCTGATTTAATTAATATTCTTTTAATTTCTTCTTAAAAAGTGACAACGTCTTTGGTAGGGAATTCCATAGTCTAGCAGAATGGACTGTAATAATGTGAATGAAACTCAGTTAGGTGGGCCGGTATAAGAAGAAGATTACGTGTCTGTGGTCTACAAGAGGAATCATGGAGATTAGTCAAGGTGAAGCGATCACTAAGGTATGAAGGGGAACAAGGGTTGAAGAGCATATTAAAAAGGAAACACAGGATACGGACGCGGTGACGAATACCTATCATTAAGCCATATTTCTATAAATAATAGCCATAATTCTGTAAATCAATGATGACCAAACCATTGTTTAATCGACTTAGGCTTATTTTATTTCATATCCATGATATGTCGAGGGTCTGATTATAGAACTGGAAGGTGTTCATTGGAACTCTTTGTTAAAATATCAGAACCCCTTCGCGTGAGCACGGATCTTCTAGGGTCTAACGATCGAGTTGGTATGTGATTATGAAAACTCAGTACAAATGGTATAAAAGATTATATAATAATACACGAGATTATATAAAACTACGTTTTTTCAACTAATGTACAGATGTTGAAATGTTGAGAAACCTACGTTTTTTTTGCTGCAGAGGACGCGCGACGGACAGGGAGAGAACTGACCCCATGACACATCCCAATGTCGGAAGGAGCTGGCCTAAGTAACTATTGCTGATAGTCAAGTATCACCTCATTTTTGGCGGCCGAAGGCAACCGCGGACTTTAGCGGGTATTCTGTTCATCCGCGTCACCCACACACCCCATCGGATCCCACCTAGGATCGATGACAGTGTGTTAATGCATCTCCCCGTGAAACTTTAAAAAACTAGCGTTCTATATATGTGTATATGTAAGTAGGTATGCTAGCTCAGTGTCGTCAACACTGTTTAATATGTTACCCGACTACGTCATATAAGTGCTTTTCGAGTTTGTATGTAGAATGTAGATTCATATGTCCCTCCATGAGCCTGAATTACTCGACGGATTTTCATGTACGGGGTATCGGTAGATTTGTCTTGATAATACGAGTGCCAAGAGATTTAGCAAGGTATTAGCAATAATAAAAAACAAAATGACAGATTTTTAACGAAAACTCGTGAGCGCATTTTTTTTTTGACGATGCGATAGGTACTTCTCGCTCACGTATGAACTATGACTAGATATGTATGCGTTAGATACTTTTAAAGTTAGCACCTTTTCTGTATTCGAGCTCTGAAAATTATCTACCAGGTAGAGTCGATGCGGCTGCACTTGGGGGTGAGAGGTACCTCCCGCTTCGACTCCTATAACACCGGTATAAATGATTAATATATGGCCATACAGCTGTGCGGTCGCTTTTCGTACAGTTTGTGACACTTCGGATGGCCCGTGGTTAAGGTACATTTCGTTCAATAAGTTATCCGGAGACCTGTGGTAAAGAAGGTCTTTTACAACAACTAAATATTACCTACCTCTAGTAGACACCGTAGGACTTACGCCTCGATTGTAGGTATAGGTATGTATAGATTCTGACACAAAAATATAACGCTGACCGTTATGAAACACGAAATATGGTATCGGAGGGGTGGGGACAGGACGCGGAAGGACCACGCGTATCTGATAGGTTCTCGCGACGTACACGTCCGCAGTTTACTCCTCCACTTATCAATCGACTCTACGGTTACGTGCCTGGACCTGTAGGTTTTTTATGATATAGGGGGACAAACGACCAGGTGGGTAGTGACTACCGCTACCCATAGACATTTGCAAGACCAGGCGTCTTGCAGACGCATTGCTTGCATTTAAGGAATGGGTATGCTCTTTTCTAAGACCTCTAAGTCGTATCAGAACAGAAATATCAAGGGAGGCAGCTGGTTCCACAGTGCAGCTGTACGCGGTAAAAAGTGGCGTTTAAACCGCACTGTTGTGGATTTACGGATCAAGGTGATGGGCGTGGAACTCAGAGTTCTATCGCGATGTCCGAAGATGGAATTCTGCTGCTGATATTAAGCCGAACAATTCCTTGGAACACTCCCTATAGAAAATACGTTAAAAGACGGACAAAGAACTGACAACTCTTCGAAGGACCAAAGAATCGAGCTGTCCGGAAATAATTTGGTCGTCAACGATTCGAGTCGCTCTACATTGTATACGATCAAATGAAAGAGCTGATATTGCGGGGCCCCTGCCCACAGGTGGGAGCAATATTCCATATGCGGTCGGACCTGCGCCTTGTAAAGTTGCAGCCGTTGTGCTGGATTGAAGTACTGCTTCGCCCTATTGAGCACGCCCAGCTTCTATTAGGCTAATTTAGCTTTCGTTTCCAAATGACCGCGGAACTGAACGTTACTCGATATATCGACTGCAAGTATTCCGATATTAGCTCAGGCTCAGGATATTTTCGAAGCGAGAAGATACGGAAGAACGGGGTTTTTATTGCGGCAAACGCGCAAAATTTGTGCCTTTTTGGGGTTAAATTGGACTAAATTTTGCCGGCCCCATTCAGAGACTTAGGGCAATAAAGACTCTACTTCAGACACAATTTGGTTCCCGGGAAATATTGGCACTCCCAGTGTATAGTGCATCACCAGTACTGTCATCCGCATTAATGCCGCTCGTTTGTAGCATATCATTGATGAGCGGAAGACACAGCGTGGGAGACAGAACCCACCCTTGTGGAACACCAGCGTTGACAAATTTAGAGGGGCGGCATGCACAGTCGACCACGACCTTGATGCTGTGATTTGTCAAGATGCTAGTGATCCAATAGCATAGTTTCCCGGGAAGTCCGTAGGAATAAAGCTCCGAAAGGAGTGCTTTGTGCCAAACCTCGCTACATCCAGACTAACCGCCAATGCCTCCCCCTTGGCTTCAACTGCCTCCGCCCATCGGTGCGCTAAATAAATTAGATCACCAGCTGAACGTCCGCGACGAAAACCGTACTGGCAGGCACTAATTATTTGATGGTCTTCTAAGTGTCTCCTTTTTTAGGGATCGGGTGCACTAAAGCTGTCTTAAAAGAGCTGGAGACTACGCCAACAGAGCAGGAGAATAGGAAAACGTGCGTCAATACCGGAACCAAATCCGGAACACATTTTCGAAGCACCAACGGAGCGATGCCATCGGGCCCACTCGACTTATGAATATCCGGGGAATGAAGTGCTTTACGCGCGGCACTCTGCCGGAACATAAAATCCGGAATCTTAGTAAACACACGGCGGGATAATATGCAGTAAAAATAATCGCAAAGTTTCGTGGGATTGGGGAGGGATGTGTTTAATTCAAACTCATTGTTAAATATCAATTTTAATGCACACTATGTTAAAACTGTGAAAATATAAAACAGCTTATTTATTACATAAATAAAAATGAGGCAGATCAAAAATACTTATCTTGTGAAGATTACTCACTTAAAGCAACTATGGTAGACGCTTAAAACTATAGACTTATTTGATAAATTAAATTCGTATTGTTGCAATATATTTACTTATCTGCTTATTTACTTGAATTCTCGTCACACTATACAGCAGCCGAATTCGGGAATGGCTTTTTTTTGAGATTCGATCCTAAGATTCAGGATTTAAAGAAAAGAGAGTGGTATCAGAGATATATCATACCTATGGGTACTGTTTAACATTTTATGAGAAATAATACTATGTCCTATGGTAACAAGTTGTTCAAAACTATAATACAAACATCATTTGATCCTTTTTGTTACTTAACTATATATGGATACTATGGGCAATTTCTACGGAACGTTAAAACATGTGCTTGCGCCTGAGTGATGGAGATAGTACAAGTGACCGTTGGACCAAGCGGCATTGACTTACGGACCTTGACTAACCAACACAAAAAATTGTGGGTGTATATGTACATGCACTGAACGCATCGGAATTTTTATTTATTTAGCGTGATAAGAGAAAAAAAATGTTGACTATAGCTAACTTCAGGGTATCGTTTTTTTGTGACGGTGTGAGAGCGTAACTTAAAAAATTACTTTCATCATTTTTCCCTAACGCGCCAAAAGAGGAATAACTTCAAGAATATTGTTGTTAAAATCGTACACATTCCTACTGTTTGATTTTATTGTTTAACAACTTTACGTAATTATGAAGTGTAATGTTAAAAAAACGTGTGGATTTGGATTTGTGCGCACAGTAGTTATTGCGCAGTTGTATAGTATAACACTATCATGAGTCATGAATCGCAGGTCAAAAAATACTTTGATATTTCATATAGTCTTTTTGTCCTGATCGGGTCAAAAATCGGGTGTTTGACCCTGAAAGACCCGATTAACGTATTAAGTATGATAATGCACATAAAATGCCAGTGGCGTAACTACGATATTTGCAGCCCTTGGCAAATCCCCGGAAGCGGCCCCTCTGACTCTAAATGCAGAAAGCTGATAAACTTTTTTTAATAGTTGCCTAGCTCTGGACAAGTCATCGGATGAGGACCCCTGTCTGCCAAAGTTGAATGAAACTGAATTTTTTTACTTCTTTAAATGGATGGGGCCCATGACATTTTGCCGACTCGCCATCGTGCATTACGCCACCGTAAACTAACTTGAAATCTACTGCGCGACCTACACAAAAGCATTGTCTCGCAAGATTAGGGAAGCGGAAACTAAATTGAAATTTTCCTATCCAAATCACTTATTCTTATATCATTTGTTAGATACATCGGTCCGATTAAACACGTCGCTCAGGAATTGGTTTACATTATACATATATCATATTACATTATACATATATCATATCATATTACATTATACATATATCATATCATATTACATTATACACATATCGTGTAAACGAATCGTTTTTACATATTATACAATTCCCATTGTTTCCTCGTTCAATTTCAATTATATAAACACCTATATACTCTCGGTAAAAAAAAATATCCTAAGCGTTTAAAAATAAACAAAGCTCTTAGTCATTTGGCTGGTTCAAATAAAGTATTGTTGTATGAATATTAATATATCTAAAATAACAATTTACAAGGGCATTTCGTGTTTGCAAAGTGACATTGGGTGTCTGTGAACGTATCACAACATACTTCGTATGAGGCACACACACGTAGGATCAGCACCAAAAGATTTACGGATGAAGTTTTCTAGTGTGTCCCTCACAACAAAAATTCCGTCTTTTGCCATTTCGCTACGAAAACCTGAAAGGATATAGAACTACAATCGAATGAATTCTGCTTTTTTTTTGATTGCTCTATGCTGACGGGAGTATCCAGTGCAGCTTCATCGTCACCATAAGAGACGTCGGACGACGGTCTAGGTGAGATTGTGATCGATAGAGGGACAGACCGGGAGTCCGTCCTTTCCCTCAGATGAGAAGGATGCATCCCGATACTTATTTAAGATTAGCTAAAGTAACTATTACTTTCTTACGCACGTGTACGATGATTTCATTGCTAAGTTCGATGTACGATAGTATACTGTCATCGTACGCATATTGTACGAATTTTTTTATAATAAGGAATTTCTTTATTTGTGGTTGTGACAGCGCGCAATAGACGCAATAATTCCCCTCTTTTGCTTGTGAAAAAAAAAAACATAAATATTACGATAATACATCTTATTCATTCTTTAAATTATGAGCGGTACAAAAACTTAGGGCCAATTTATTGCCGTTCACTTTTACGGTCCAGCTATGATCATTGCCTCAATTTAGTTTCTGAACTATACATAAACTGTTTGGCATTGTCACTACTTGTTTTACCTACATGGGTTTGAGCATTATGTGCGTTTCGTAGTGTGTGCATCGTTTTATTTAATAAATATAATAAAATTTAATAAATATTATATTAAAATATTAAATTAGCCTTTGACACATCACCTCCATGTAATCTTCAACTGTACCGAATTTAAAATCTCTGTTCGCACAATTCTTTAAAAAAAAAAGGATATGTTTTCTTTCTTTTATATTACATTGCGGTAAAAATAGCATGAAGATGGAATTATCTCTCAGTATTATAATAAATCGTAGTCTCTTGAGTATTTTGTATAGAAAAACTAGTTTGTATTATCTACATTTACCTGGCGCCCGGCGATACCTGATTTTATTGTTTTGTTTTGGATTTCCATCACCTTATGACAATGTCAACAGTACTACACTACCTTCACCGACGAAGGCGAAGAATTCGCTTCCGGTTCATGGAACTGGACTCCGAACACCACATTCACTTCCTTCTCACAGGTCTTAGCAGGTTCGCCCCCAAGCATGCCTCGATAAATACTATCAAATCCACTAAGACAGGGACACTCAACGTTTCGATTATTAAAAAATACTAAATTTATACTATTTCATTTGAATTAAGTCACCACCGTTGGGTTATGGCCTATAACTTATATATAAAACTAAAAATAACAGGAATTTAATTCCGTGTTTTTTTTTAATCCGAATTCACTGTCCCTAAACGCGTAATTCTTTGTTTATAACATCTCCATAGTACCAACCTTTCCCATCAAACACGCCTTAATTCATAAGGTAACGTGTGTTATCTAATAGGTGATAAGGTAACGCCTGGGAAGATTTTGCAAATATCGCAGTATTTCTACCTCGGAGGTATGGCCTTGCCGGCCAGTATCTGCCGGGGCCCTTTAAGGAACGCCTCCTTCAAGTTGCCGCAGTAGGACTGTGGCGCTTCGTCCAAATACCTCTCCATATTCGTCAACACCTGAGCGGGATCACCGCCTACTTCATACTCGTCTATCGCCTTGTAAATTGCCTGAAATAAATATGTTTTCATTCGTAAGACGTAGCAAGAGGTAGCGCCATGCTACATGGTACCCGAATTAGGTTGTCACGAACGGGGAGGTACCTCTCGCAGACATGACACCGCCGGAAGTGACAGCGACGCGGGCGCGTTTCCGGTGGCTAACGGATGCGGCGGAGGTCCGTAGGCGTTGGACGACGGTAGTAACCAAAATGCTCAGACTGTTGACCGAAAGGCTGACACCCACACTATAAAAAGAAGCCAGCAATGAAGAGTTAGAAAGAGTCCACCCAAGCGCAAAAAAGGCGAAGCAATCGCCTAATTAAGGAAAGCAGTATATTCCCGTCGTTGAGGATCGCGGACTTGGTGTAATACCTGGAAGGCGGGCTGCTTGTAATTGTGGAAAGCGCCGCGGCTGCCGTGCAGCACCAGCACGCCACGGCGCGAGGCAGAGGCGCATGCGTCCCCGTACATGCACTGGTCGGAGCGGTAGTTGACGTGGCAGCCCAGCGGCAGCACCGCGCGACCGTGGTAGTGGAATATTATGTTGATGATGTCCTGGGGAGATCAGGACACTCTATAGCATAAGTTCATGCAAACACGCACCAATGTCAAAGTTGCCCTCTTTACTTCCCTCAATGGGCCCGCCGCAAACTAGCACGAATAGATAGTATAGCTGTCACGTGACGGTATTTCGTGCGCGAGAGATAGGCACTATCCATACTACCTGCAGCCTACCGCAACCTATTGCGCTACCCTAATAACTAGTTAATATACGCACAAACATTACCTCTCGATAACATTAGTGTACAGTCGCACATCTTAGCAGCAGCCAGGCTAACAAGAGTCTGGGTGGATCATGGAGGGGGGGTAGGGGATGCGACGAGGAGGCCCACCCATTGTCCTTCACTAATGCGGTATTTAAGAGTATCAATGGATTCTAAGGTGTGTGAGTAATTTGATCTCCGATCAAATACTTTTAGGACCGGTTCCATAAGTATCAAATAAATTACGAATTTCGGTCTCACAGGTTCCGAATGGAAGAAATTGACAAGTTCAAATTTACCTATCTTAGACGGTTCGAGCATATTAGGCTGTGTTATAACATGTAGAAAAATAGTCACTCATGCCTTCACTTCTTTAATACAGGTGGGAATTCTGCTACAATGAGAATTCTTATTATTTTCGCTTTAGAAACTATCAGTTTATACACGAAAATATCCAAAAAAGTTAATACAAATAACTGAGGACTAAAATTTTTTTTAATAATTGATAAATTTCATGAATGATAAAATTTAACAAACTGACGTTAATAAAATAATAAATTTCTAAACTTAAAAGGACGACGTTGTCGCTCCATCAACTTTGTTAAAATGTCAAATTTAGTGAACAAAAAAGTTAATAGTGTTTAGGTGATATTTAAAGCTAGCTAGTTATCACTGTAATAGCAACCGAATCTTAATCTTGTCAGATCGAAACGCACATAGACCATGGTACTGGAACACTCGGTACCTAAGTTGTGTTCTGGACTAAGCCGTGGAAAGCAATACAGGCGTTTAGACAATTATGTCAACCTACAGGCTTGACTGTACAGAGATGCCTGCCTATAAAGCACAGTTATGTACATAATGCGAGATAATTCCATTGCTGCACATCGGGCCGAGACGATCCGGGAATACATCTCGTTCAAAAATACCGCCCTACCCATCCGTGGAGGAGTCACCGGCCGCTTACAGACCGCATGAAACGCGATAGGATAAAATATCGCATTTCGTGCGGTTAGAACATCGCTCATTATTCACATTAGGCAATGCCAGATTGAGTCAGCGCGGGGCCCGTAGCATTTGAATCTCTTCCCGGGTACTTAATCCGGTACTGGCGATAGGATGTATGTTTGTCCCCCAATAAAAAAAAGAATTAAACTTCTTTAGTTATACGACACGTAACGGTTATGAGGGTAAGAGAGAAAGAGAATGTGTACTCCCATCTCTCTCTTGCTTCTACCCTTACTTATACCCTCGCAACACTCTCACAAGTCAAGAGTGTCTCAAGAAGTTTTACTCCACAAATGGTTATTTTATTTTCTAGTGTTATTAAATTATTGTTTTATTACTGTTAAATTCTGTTATAATGATACTAGTGCCTATTATTCCAGTGCAACTAATCACTTAATGTGTACAATATAAAGTGTCGGTATATATTATATACCTGATCTCCCCATGGTATGTAGAGTTTCCACTTCAGCATTATTGGTGTCACATAATCCACCCAACCAAAATTTCTCATTCTCGTTAGATTCATTAACATGACACCAGAATTGAGTCCTGCAAATTTTATTATTTATTTGGTATAGAAAAGAAATTAAATTGTTAACATTAAGAAGGTGTTACCAGTAGTGTTGTTACATTAACTTCATAGTTAAAATTTTATTTTGTTAAGTAATGCAGAAGGTGGCTGCTGTTTATGTCATGTACATATCAAATGATTATAAAATTATATCATAATATATTCTTAACCACAATAACCTTGTGAAAAATATACTTTTGTATGACACCAATGTATGATGTATAGTGATCTACTACTTCATGCTGTAGTGATATGTATGTACAGCTACAGGTTATGACGTCCAAGGGTCAAGTTCAATGTTGAACCAAAAATGGTATAAGGATTTTTCAATTTATAGCACCAGTTTGAAGTTGGGAAGTTGTTGGAGTTACACTTCCATGCTTCGTAGAGTACAAGCAGTTACTCATGCGCCTCAATTCACTCCAGTTGTGCTTGATTACTGAATAGGAGAATAATGTAACAGAGTGTGTAGCATCTAGCATGACCTGCGGACACTTGTATGCATACTTCACACACAGTTGGCACATCTCTAGACATATGGCTATACTAACAGTAATTTGGATAAGAGGAGAGTAGTACGCTCTATAGGTATAAAACTCAAATTATCACACTTTCAATGTTTTTTACAACAAATGTTATTGCTTACCATATTTTCCATAAAATGGGTGTTTGGCAAACCGAGGATACCAAGATACATTAGGATTGTCATTTTCTAAAGCCATGGCTGATATTTGGGAACTATTAAAATGAGTAAAGGTTTGCCACAACTGGTCAACAGGCCCCAAGAAAAGGGTGTCAATATCCACATATATCATAGAATCTACATGAGGTACTAGGTCCTGCAATGAAATTAAATATTTTGAGTGTAATGTATGTGCAATATTTTTGTTTTATAGTGTAGAGGGACAAAGAATCAATCAGTTATTTGGTGCCCACCCACTACCATCTACATTGTAAATGCTTATACAGATGTGTTGTCCTCCTTTACCCTAGATGTAATATCATAGCTAGCACTTTTAAGGTGGTGATGAGAATGACAATTTGTTGAGATTTTACATCTATCTTCAGTGCTATGAAAATTTAAAAAAAACTTGAATTGATGTTTTCAAGAGGTAGGTAGGTATACTAACACAGAGACTTGTTTGGCAAAGATATATTAACAAATTAATAATACTAACTGGGATAAATAAACGCTGTGCAGCACACTTGCTAAACAAATTCAACCATTCCTTTTCATGAGCTTCAGGAAATTTTACTTTGTGTAATTCATAGCTCAAACGGTTCCTAGTCAACTTAGCCCATTTTGTCAATGTTTCTTCAAATTTATGCCATAGAATATCGTCAGTAAATATGACGAAGTTGACTGGAGATTTGGTAAATAATAAAACCGATTTTATAACATTTATAGATTCATTAAAACGTGAATCACAAACAACAAATGATATTATAATTTTGTCTTCAGGACGATGGTGTGATTGTACAATACTTCTGAAAATTATAATTTAATAATCAATGTGAAATGGAAGGTAAATAAGAATTTAATACTATTTAATTCAGGTCCCTCACATTTGTCCCTTTAAGTCATCTAGTTTAGGTTTGGGAAATTTATTTGTTTTTTCGTTTAAAGAAAATGCATAAACAATCACTAAAATTAAACATATTAATAATATAAATTTTAACAGACTCGGTCTCCTCATAGTGGCAGTTCAGTTATATTATAATGGCAATTGTATATACATTCTTCCCATTTGTCTAGTGTAATTTAGAAAAAGAATTGCTGTCTATGCAAAAGCTGTCTTTAGAAATATCATTATCATTCAATTACTGTGCATGAAACCTAACAAATATAAATTAAATATGATACTATGTGCACTTAAAAATTATTTATAATTGTAATTTGTAAATAATAAATATTACTTTCTTAAAATCTTCTACTACTAAACTTGGCTGTTGGAGGATTTGCCAACAATTCCACACGCAGTTTGCGGTGACCTTAACAAGGACCTATCAGACGCCAATGATCACAGTTAACCTAATCTAGTGGTGATACCGATGGTCTGTGCTAGGCTTGGAACATTTCACAAGTACCATGTGTTACCTCTCTTCTTCGGCGTAACCCTCTTTCATAACACAAGAAACGTAGTCTACAAAGAAGTTTTAAAGTTTACTTCAATAACTTCTCGGGGAAATTAATTGCATGGTTATTTAAATAAGTTTGAACAAAAATAATAATCTATGTCAATATGATCACGTTGTTTCCATCCATAAACGTACTAAAAATTAATAAACCTTGCATTAAAAAGCAAATCCAGGAGTATAATAGTAGTCTGTGTATGCGAATTGAGTGTGTGTTAGAAATCATCAATTTAATTGAAATATTAGTTGTTACAAAATTTCCAGCGAGGAAGTAGAAAAATAAAAACATTAGCTAGTTAGTAATTTTTATTTTAAATACAGAAAACTTACTTTGAATTATTTTTTGTACTCTTCCATCCAATCTCTAAATTCGTCGAAGATTTCGTTCCCAGCCTCTGAAATTACTAGTACTATTTTCATTTTTCAGAACAATTGCGTACTCAGATACAGCAGCTCATAGGAAATGTTTCTCCATAAGTAATAACCGTGAATACCAGCTTGTGTTGCAACTTGTTAAAATGCGCATTCCAAGTTTCATTTGTCAATTTTTCAGTAATGACATACTGACATTTGAAAAATCTGTAAATTAATTACCCATCTATTAATATCTAAGAATTAAGAGCAAGTAAAATATTTTAATGGTTTATAACACCAAAGAAATAGGAAAACTACAATAGCACGTTTTTAAATACAATTTACAATGGTTATCGGCGCTTTTCCTGTTGCAAAATTGTCAGCTTTATTAATAAAACAGATCAGTAAACCGATCGCAAATGTGTGTAAAGAGCGAGCCAAAACTTATCCTTTTTTTAGGACTTATGTTTGTATGCCTCCAGCTCAATGTAAGAATGTAAATATAGTATTGTCCGTTACATAATAATGTGATATTAAACTAACTTTTGAATTTTATATTTAGTTTACAATTGGTGCGAAGTTAAGGCTAAAATGTGGATTTTAAATCTCGGAAAGCCAGTAAACATTCCAGTGCTAAGTCAAGAAATGGCAATAGAACTAGGAGCTAATTTACTTGGGGAGGGTGTGATTTTCGTCATTGCTGCTAGTTTGCTTATATTGGAATACAACAGGTGAAAATATTTTTTTATTACAACTTATATATTTACTGTTTATGGGAGATATGGTGCAATAATCAAAATGAATGATTTATCTTAGATTCCAAAAGCATAACATATTAGTTTATACAACATTAACACTTGAACCACAAGGTATCACAAAATCACTGCAAATTATAAACTTTCTTTAAAAAAAGCCTTTGAACAGTGGTTTCTGAATAAAATTGAATAAAATATTTATGTTTCAGAAATCGCATTAAGCTTTCTTATGAAAGCTTCAATAAGACAATAATATTGTTATGATATTTTTCTTACCATATTTAATAAATATTATGTGAACAGAAACCTTGAAAAAATTAATTTCCATTCTGTCAATTTGTTCTAGACAAAGTAAAAAGGAGGCTGCAAAAGAAGCTAAACGACAAGAAGAAATGAATCATATAACAGGGACATTGTCAGAACTATTTTTTACTGTTCAGCATCAACAAGCTCAGCTTCGGGAAATGGAAAGAATTGTTCATTCTTTAAGTAATTCATATTTTTATTAATATTAACATACTCAAAATTGTGTGATTGCTGCTGTTTTTCACACATCTAGGAATATGATTTTTGAGAAAGAAAGCCTTGCACACTCTTCATTAATTTTTATTAGAGGATTATTAGAGGACGGAGGATTACATGATGACAATGTATGCCTGTAAGCATCTGCGCAACTAGAAGAAAGTTATGCACCACCTGTCCCTCACAAACCACATGATGTGTAACAGCATTGCAATTACTGTACATTGGTATATTGATTTTACAAGATTTATTTGACATGTTGCGCCATCCCGAAACCAGCTGCATTTAAAAACTATCACTGCTTCTTCTTATAAGTAATAAATCAATTGTCTTATACAATTATTTTATAGATGACAAGAAACCAAGTCTTACACCACCATCCTCAAGTACCCCACCAACAAGCGGTATACAAGATTTAACCTCAGAGAGCAATCCGCAAAATATAAATAATACAAGAGAATACATTCCTACAGGGACAACTCCCTATCCAGATAAAGGACTTATTCTACAGTCTCTAAATTATATACAGATGGATGTATTCAGTTCCATATTTACCCAATCTAGTCATAAGGAGGATACTCAAGAAAATAATAAATCAATGAATAATTATAAATGTGGTCCTTCAGTTATTTCCAATGCCCTAAATGACATTGAAAATAACCTTAGAAGCTTGTTTTAGATAATGAAATTTATTCTGGTAGTAAATTGTTTATACCTAACATAAATATAAGTTATTTACTATATAAGTTCAGTTTGATTTGTAAAAATTTATGTGAGTATAGCTTATTAGCTTTAAAGTGCAACAGAACATACTGATAAAAATAGCATTATAAACTGCATTATTTGCATAAAAATGTGTTGGGTGGTAATAAGTTATTTAAAAATAAAAGATTCAGACAAACCAGCAGTCTGTGTATTTTTATTGATCTAACCATTCACTCATGTATTTACAGCTTTGTGGTGTTATTAATCCAGTAGGACCACACTTATGTATCAGTGGGCACACTCCACATGGCACCTGTACTAAACCTGGTGCTGGTATTAAAGATTCAATAGCTCTGTAAACTTTACTACCATCTGGATAGATGCTGCTTTCTGCTTTACCATCATACACTAATGTGTTCAAAATTGTTATCACATCTTCAACTTCTAATTTGACCTAAAATTATAAAGTAATATTGACAATATTTCTAAATCAAATTGCTTTTTATAAAGCCTGGAAAATATATTCAATATATTTGTAATAAA
>JAFELO010002000.1:814989-829042 GCA_017140195.1 Eumaeus atala
TGAACCTTTCCCAAGTTTTCGCTAAATGAAAATAATAATTATATGCTTACTTTACTTATTCCCAAGTCTGTTATATATTTTTGAACTTCAGAAGCAGTGGCATAAGATTGTGTCCTGCCAACAATTGGACCTCGTGGATTATTTTTAATTTTATCAGCCCTCTGTTGTAAAAACCTCAAGCATTGTCGGTTGAGTATATCTACAAATTCTGACTCAAAATCCTGGTCCTGATACCAGGCTCCACCAGATATTGATCGATCTGGTTCTAAATTATACAACATATACACCTTCTTCTTTGATGCCTATAACAATCACGATAAATCTTATTGCAATGATGCAATACAAATCACATGAATTTTAAGTGTCAGACAAACAATTGGTTTTCTACTTACATTGACGCATTTTACTGCTTTAATTAGTTTCTTACTTTCCAAACTTTTTAGGACCTTTGTTAATTGTGTGTTGGCAAGGTTTGATCTAACTCTTATATCCCTTATCCATATACCTTTATTTCCTGCTTCTTCTATGAGATTATAAACGACTTTTTCTTCATTATCCGCTCCCTTCGCCAGAGTTTGTTTAGAACTTTGAGCTTTTAACCTAGAAAACAATATTACTCGTAAAGGCGAAATTGCTTTTGTCTGTCTTTCATCCAAAGAAAATTATATGGCTACCTGTATATAAGTTTTCCGCCCTGGTTGTATAAATCAAACAGTCCTTGCTGTAATAACTTATTGATTGCAGCGACTAATTCCTGAGAGGAAAGCTCAGGAACAGCACTGGCCACATCCTTATCGGATATTCCCTTGGGATTCTTTTTTGCGACATTTAATATTTTTTCTGTTATTGTATCTTCTGTTTTATTATCACTCATTGTTAGAATGTGTATTCTCTGTTTCTTTTAAATAATGGACAAAGTATTTATAAAATACAACGTTATGTGTCAACGGTGAACTGTCAAGTGTCAGATACAATGTTCTCTTTTTTATTTTATTCATCCTAACGGACAGGCTAAGATCATTTGACCATACCGCCTCGTCTTGCTTAGTGTCAAATACGGTAAAAAAAAATTAGTTTTTTTGTAACATTCGTCCTTACGGAAAGTCTAAGTTCACATGACCGTACCGACTCGTCTTCAGTAGTTTATTTTTCTTTACTTCTACAAGACATTACTAATTTTTTCCTCAGAGCGATATATACTTTTTCTGCTCGTAATGGGATAAGCTAAGACCAGAGACCATGCTACCTATTCTCTCGCAATCAATATTCTGTTTTATGACAAACACATTATGGATGTTCGTTTTTGAAATTTATTCAAAAGTGGTCTCCCTACAGCCCATTAATACCTCTTTGTGGTGTAAAAGAATTCCGGAACTGTCTGAATTCTCGTACATCATCATCATCGTTATCAACACTTATCGGTCCAGTGGTACCAGAACGCATGGGCTGAAGACAAATGTCTTCATGCTCTGCGGTGTAGGTGAAGTAAAAATGTGACGAGGCTTCCGGAATCCGTCCCAACCCAACTGAATCCTTCTATTGGCTTACATCTTCAAGTTATATCTACCTAATTGCAATAGTTTTCCGAGGTAGATGTAACCGTCTACGACTTCAAGAATGGCATCATTGACGTCTACCGGCCTAGGGATAACGTGTTCATTGAACATGACCTTTGTCTTGTTGAAGTTCATCCTAAGGCCAGTACATCAGGAATACGTCATTAAGTCTGTGAAACATTTCCTGCAAGCTCTCCAATGATTCGGCCAACAAGACGATACGATAACGAAGATGAGAGAGGTACTCGCCGTTAATATTTATGCCGCATTCAGCCCAGTTTGAAGTATTAAAAACGTCCTCCAAAGCATCGGTGGACAGTTTCGGGGAATTAATATGTTACTTCCCCGAATCTACCGCAATCTTCGATGCAATTTGATTTGCCCTATTTGACCTCCCGGGATCAGAACGGACATAAAAGCAGCGTCATACAATGCTCTCAGTTCTTCAATGTATCGTTAATCGACCCGACATCGCAACTTCCAGAACAGCCCAGGCTTCAACAGAGTCAAATGCTTTTTCATAGTCTACAAAGGCAGTACTCATGTGTCTTTTGTACAACTCGTTTGTTCTCGTTATAGTAATTTAATGAAAAGCAATATTAAAAATTGCTGCCATATTCGTACTGTAAGGACTGAACGTGTAAGGCATCTTTTTTTTTTTGGGGCAGACCCCCGTCCTTTCCCGCAGATGGGAACGATACATACCAAAAACAAGAATATATCTTCACACCAGCTCCCCGATTGGTTAGGCAGAGGGAACTGAGTGCCACACATTACGATCCTTACATAGCTGAATGCCCCCTCCTTCACATTCATTACTCTCTTCATACAAACATGCCGGCAGAGAAAACTCTTGATACTGACCTAACCTTCGGACAGCACCCGATCGATATGACCCATTCTTAGTTTTCCTCAGTACCTACATCCTTCCACATTCGTATTATATATTGTAAAGTGAAGATTGCATCATCGGAAGTGGGAAGTAATTAATGTTATCTTCTGTGTCCACCAGCCTGTCATCGTCAATGAGTCGCTTGGCTCGACGCTCAATTGCACCCAGAACCGCTAGCTGGTACATGGCAGACCCGTGCCGCAGGTACTGCAGTACTCCACCCACGACCGGACATGTGCCTTGTAAAGTGTAAGAAACTATTCCGCGGTAAAGCACTGCCGCACCTTCTACAAAATGACAAATTTATTTGCTGCAGCTTTAGCTTTGGACTCATTATAAGAGTCAACGTTAAAAGTTGGCGTGAGTTGCAGTCCTAAAAGGTCCAGATCTATACTATTGATAAAGCCACACCAGGGAAAGAAGGTTTACATCACTCCAGTGCGATACACTATCCAGAGTCGAGTTCAGGCGGCTCACCGTGGCCTCTCTCTGCAACATTACTTCGGCAGCATTGTCCCTTTAATTGGAGATATATCTTTCGACAACAATACTGTCCTCTGTATACCCAAAAGTACGTGTTTCAGCAGATCGTTTATATTCAGTAGAAATAGTGTTGCCGAAGGAGCTGAAACCTGAGTTACCCCGGCATTGATACAAATGGTTTGGACGAGCAGTCGTCAATGACCACTAGAAACGAACGTTCCCTTAGGAAGTCAGATAACCATTTGCACATTTCAAGAGGAGGTCCTTAAGAAGGAAGCTTATGAAGGAGCCTGCGTCTTGCCAGACGCAGTCAAAAGCCTTTGAAATGTCCAGGGGGACTGCCAGTCCCCAGTGGAACGACTTCGGCGGAATCTGTATTGTTGGTCACTCAGGAGGTCGGGACCTACCAGATATAACAGCAGCCGATTGTTGGCTACTCGCTCCATGTTTTGCAGAGCGTTATAGAGATCGATCTATAACTAGCAGGCACGGCGGGACCAACCTTCTTAGGCACTGGATGTACGTTAGCTACCTTCAAGATTTTGTGGACAATGCCAGTTTCCTGAGAGAGACGATATAGGTGAGATAATACCGGTGACAACTCTTCAAGGTCCCTCAGTGAGGCAGGTTTGGAGGTGTTTGGCCTGTGGTACTTAAACGCGAAGCTTCTGCAAAAAGATTGGCAAATAAATTCGCTTTTTGTTCAGCGGCATGAGCCAGCTATCTATTTCACATTGGTGGCACTGAGGACCGACATAAGTTCTTCTTGGCCGGAGACCAAAAATCTTTGCTGTCTGCAGAGTGATGCAAGCCTTTTCTGTTTTTGGTGACGAAGGGAAATGCATTTGCGCATGATGCCTGGGAGCCCGGGTAGACCACCAGACCTATGTTGGACTCGGCCATTGGGTAGTAATACCAAGTAAACCCCTACGGGAACCTTCAGTAGCTATTATTGGAGGGTCCCGGATCTGCACCGTGTGACCGGAAGTGGACCGGGTACCCATCCCGGCCCGACACGGAACACAAGGGTACTACTGAAGGCGCTGCAGATAGCGCCTCCTTCGTACCCCCATCCGTCGTCGGCGGGGGGAGACCGCGTCGGCAGCCTCCTCTCACACCCGCTCGTCGGCTTCCTTCTGGGACATGAGACGGCCTCGCAGAAGGAAGCCATCGCCTGGTAGTACTCGTCGCTGCCAAGCATCGCGACGATGATGCTTGATTTTGACAAGTCCCCGCCGACAACTGATGTCAGATAGTCACGCAGCGCCGCCCATCTCGGGCACACCTCAAGGGTGTGCTGGGCCGAGTCCACCGCTGCGTCATAATCGTGACACCGAGTTGTTCCTGTAGGCCGTCCGACACAGATACTCACCGAAGCAACCGTGCCCGGTGAGCATCTGCGTCAGACGGAAGGTGAGGGTTTCCGCCTACGGTGCATCCAGTGCTCGAGGAATGATGCAAGCCTTGGCCCAATCTGGCCTATGTGACAAAAATGTGATCTCCTCACTGTACTTTTACAAACCTTGGCGACCACTTTGAACTCATGTTTCTTCTGTGCAGTGTCGTGAGATTTGCGCCTACAGGTATCAGCCCAGGCCCGGTAAGCTTCCTGTTTATTCTACACCGCGCGATCACTATCAGCTCCAAAACAAAGGCCGAGCTTCCATGAACAGGGGTTTATCGGAGAAAGGGATGAAGTATTCCTTTGTCTGGTGGCCTACGTCTGTCACAGCAATCGTCGAGAACTGAAACATACTTGCCGCCAAGGATATGACGCAACAAAGTATCGCATCTCATCCTAGTCTGCAAACTTGTGTATGAATTGGAGGTTGTTGTGAATGGCGATGTCCAACACATCCGGATTTCACCGGTGATCCGACGGAACGTGGGTCGGGCAGGGGGGTCCCTGCATCGTGTATCCCCGTCGCTCCGAATCCACCTGCAGTCTGGCGCCGGTGCGCCTGGGCCGGTGGACAATCCCCAAGCGGTGCGCTTGGAGTTCAAGTCACCAGCAGCAGCCGCTCGGCGACACCTCGTCCCTGCGATACACTGCATAGTTCGCCATCTTGATGTCCTGTCCAGGCCCCAGCCATGTCTCTCCCAACAGTATGACATGAATGTCGTACTCCTGGGCGAGCTGTCGGAGGTCCTGAACTTTTCCTCGGATGCCGCCGGGGTTCCAGTAGATGATTCGCAATTTCTTACGATCCATCGCCGGTTCCCTTTTGGCTGGATGTGTGCGGTGTCGAAATCGTCTGTGATGTGGCTGTGTGCGGCCATATCCTGGGGTCCCTGAGCAGACGAGTGAGCTCCTCCCTGATCACTTGTCTGAGTTCATCTCTGACGATATCAGCGATTATCTCCCTGAGCTCGCCAGTGTTGAACCAGGAGTGACTTTCAGGCAGGGCTGTGTCCATAGGTTCGACGGGGCCCCGGAGTGACTGCGTAGTGGTGGGTACTGGGTGTGTGTTATTGATCAGGGTGCAGGTGTAGGCCTTAGTGTGACTGGCTACGGTGCGCCTGCTCCCTTGACGGCCTGGTGGTTCGCGATCTCCGTGCTCGGGTGAGGGAGAGTCGGCGGTGCCTCTGGAGGTTCAGCGTGCTCCTGCGAGCGTTTCGGCTGCTATTTTCGAGGCCTGTTCCGCTTCCTCTTCTTGGGGGCGGGGGGAGAAGCACGAGGACTGGCTGTAGGGGGGTTCGCCGGTGTCGACAGCGTCGGGCCTGGTCGATATTCGACCCCTCCGTCAACGACTCCACAGGTGGGGACTAGAGGGTCTGGCTTCCCAGCCTTCTCTTTTGGGCCTGGTCCTGCTTGACCCCGGGTTTAGTCCGGATCAGTGGACTGAACTTAAAGCCCCTGAGTCTTGCCTCCCTGATGTAGGTCCTGCACCTACGGTTGTTGGCGGTGTGCGCCCCGGCGCAGTTTGCACACGTCGGTGTGGCGCCCTTGGGCAGGGGACGGTCGGCGACCCCGTGATTCTGCCCGCATCTCACGCAACGGATTTACTGGTGGCAGTTCGTGGAGGAGTGACCGAGGAGCTGGCAGCGATGGCACTGTGACGGCCCTTCGCGCCCCTTCCACCCCTCCACCACTAACCACAGCATGCAGAGCAGCTTGACCTCGTAGAGGCGAGCTCCCCACCGTCCATGCGCTCGAGTTGGGCATGGTACAGGCAGCCGGCTCTGCCCCGCCTCGCTAGGATGTGGCGCACGAAGCTCACAGGGAAGCCCATGGGCGTGAGATCCGCGGCGATGCTGTCCGTGCTCGTCCCCACAGGCAGGCCTCTAATACACATCTCGGTGGGGAGGTCCGCCGGTGGGGAGTAGCAGTGCCACTGCACCGCCGCGTCTACCTTTGAAAGGTCCGTCATCAGCTTCTGGACCGCCCTGTACTCTTCCGGCGTCTAAGCGAGGAACCTAATTCCCCTTCCGAACGTCCTGGAGTTGAGGTCTACTTGTCTCTTGCTTCATGCACAATATACAACTATGCACAATGTATACAAAAAGTGCTTTGGCTTCGCCCGAATTCCGAACACGGCACGGAATAACAACTATTACGGACCGCGTTCTGAACAAGGACGAGAGGGCTGGGGCGCAAGCGGGACGGCACTATCACTCCCTCACCTTTCGGCAAGAGAGAGACAGCATGCGTTTCCGAGTGCGTGAGAAAAAAATGGGCGTGACGCCTTACTTGACGGATTGTACCTTCCCAAAAGAAATGCTTAGCACATGACCGCTTACACTCTGACAGACATTTATTGTTTCATGGAAACATGTTTAAATTTTTTACATCTTTAAATAGATTCTGCTTTGTATAAGCAACTTAAAATCATACACTGATATTGCTTTTTTTTTACATTGTTTATATATCACGGATGCTTTACAATGACAGTTGATTTTGAAATCTTATAACTTGTATTTTTATAAATCAATGTATGACGGCGGCTTACCATCTCGGTGAATTTAGTAGGAAGGTGAGAAATCTTCTATCTTTTTCCATCTAAACTCGCATGTGCATTGTGCAGAGAGAAATTAATAGAAAAGAGAGATAGAGGGTGCAACACTCGGTCGACATAGACGGTCGTGTTTTAGGGTGGCTACCCTTCTCTATCTCTATGGCCATGTGGCGACTTATAAAAATAATAAAGTCAGTGTCATGTCAAATACAATCTTTTTTGTAAACAAATTTCTAAATTTGTGGTAGATTATGTGAGAATAAACAAGTATTATTTCTGAAATTCTGAGTATCCTAGTGTTAACACTGAATAAGAGTTATATTTATATATAAAAGGAAGTTTATGATTTTAGGTTACACACAAAATGTGTACAAAAGAAATTAAACCTATGCCATTAAAAACATATACCGCAATTGTAAGAGATTTTCATAAAATTACGACATTTAGCAGAAAATCAGAAAACGAACTTAAAATGAAATATAAAGAGTAAGTATTACATAAAAATTAGCTATTTGTTATTGTATTAGTCTAGGGGTCCTTAAAATATTTAAGGGTTTTTATTGACACACTCATAATTTTAGTGTACCTGTCTTCACAATGGGTAGTATAATATCTCTGTTAGTCCAGAGATCCATGAAGCACAGTTACCGAAAATCACCATCCATATCCAGCAGATATATGGACTTATACAAGGAATTAATGAAAGAGAATAAGAAGGGAGATGTAATACTAAAGTAAGTTTTCTTGTTTGTTATTTATTAAAATATATAAAAAATAACATCAACCAATAGTTCTTTTATAGTCCTAACAACTGTAAATACTTTGATTTTTTCAATTTTAAAAGCTTCTATTTAATAAAACAAAATTTTATTTCTTTATTTGTAAAAGTATATTCACAAATAAATTTATGTATTTATGAAAACTTTAGGCAGAGAATTAAGTATACAATATCACGCAACTTATAAGCTCACTGAAGTGGCAATGGGCTGGTCACACACTCAGAAGAACAGATGACAGATGGACCAGTAAGGCTCTGGAGTGGAGGCCGCATTTAGGAAAATAAAGTGTTGGCCGAATGTTCACCAGGTGGGAAGATGATCTCCATGTAGTAGTCAGTCCGGGATGGATGCGAGGAGATCGGCCGTTGTAGCGTTAATTGAGATAGACCTATGTCCAGCAATGGACCGATAAGAGCTGACAATGACGATGATGATGGGGATGTGAAGTTTATTGTAAACTACTTTAATTTTTAGTTTGGCTGAAAGTCAAGGCATTAGTCCTGCATTATTTGTGCGATCATTGCTACAAAATGTCTCATCTGACTCACTAATTGTTAAAAAACATATCAAGGACACGACATTAATTGAAAATAAAGATATGGCATACCAAGTGTTTGTGGTAAGATATTGCATTTTATTACTTGTATAGATACAATATACATGTATAGACACAAATACAATACAAATACTTGTATGTATTTGTATGAAGTCTGTGATTCCCTTCAGTTGGTCCTCTACTTTGTGTAACCAATCATCTCTCGTAAATCTCAACAGTTATTTGTACTTTAGTTCATGATAGGTACCATACGGATTCTCTATATTATTATCTGAGAGCTCTATGAATTCAAATGGGGATCAAATTCTCAGAGTCGAGAATAAAGTAAATGGAATGGTCTGGTTTATATTTCTAAGAATATAGTAGTGGTGGCAGATAAATTAGTAACATTATTAATAGTCATTAATAGTTCAATTTAATTTTAATAAAATTGATAGAAGTGACACCACGCCAAGGGAGAGAGAGGGGTCGAAAAATTCTGATTCTGTCCAATCTGCCCACCTGATACTAACATAAATGAATAAAAATAGCCAAGTGCAAATTGGTCTTGCACGAGAAAGGTTTTGTACCTCTGTGCTATAATTACCACTAGATTTACCAATATTTTACCAGACAACAAGAGATATATAAGTAGTATTATGGTACATGTAAAGCTAAATGTATGTAGGCCTTTGTCCAACAGTGGATGTCATATGTCTGATGATAATAATGATGATGATGGCAATGGAAGCTTATTATTTATACTATCCATTTATATTAGTTCCTTACATATGAAATTGGTGTTTTGTATGGGAGAAACAAAGGCTCGAATATTTTTTAATATAATATATTCAATTAATTAAAGTATGAACCATTGTTTTAACATTAGAGATGAATTTTTTTCCTTGCAAGAAGTTATCGAAATTTTGAAAAAAATGGATTGGTAATCTGTTGGAGCAAGGTCTGGGGAGTACGAAGGACGTCTTAGACTTTCCAATTGAAACTCTTCTCTGTTGCGACGTGTGTTGACTAGCGTTGTCGTGAAGTTGGGTTGTTTAGCCGCTAGCTTTTCTATCATAGTTTGCAACAGACATCAGCCGTAATAGTCTGGCCAGATTTGAGAAATCTGTAATGAACAATACCAGCACCAAATGCCAACAAGTAACATTTTTGGGGTTAATTTTCGCTTGGGGCAAGATTTGGCTTTCTGGCCAGAATCCAACCATTGCACTGAGCAATTCCAATTATCGTAAAGATTATATTTTTCATCACAGGTAATGATTCGTTTTAAAATATCTTCATTATTGTGCCGGTTTAGTAATGTAACGCAGCAATTCGTGAGGTCAATACCCACCTTTCAGCTTTTTAATCTTCCCAATTTGCTTCATGTGAATTAAACCAGTTTTATCACTAACATCGCAGTCTGCAGCTAACATGATTTCCGATGGATCCGCTTCCACAATAGCCTTCATTATCAACTTGGGTCTCAGGCCGTCCACGGGGCTAGTTCTGCAGGTCGAAATTTCCAGATCGAAAACGTTGGAACCAAAAACGAACTGTTTCTTTTGCAATACGACCGCCATACACATCATTCACCCTTAGAGTCGTTTCCACAGCGCTAGTGCCACGGCGGAATTCGTACTCGTAAATAGTGCAATATTTTAAGTTTTTCATCTTGTAAAATGGGTGACGCATACAGAAAACACCAAACGAATGACGGTCATCGAAGCACAAATACATGAATAAATAGCTGTACAAATTTGGATTTGGAATTCCTTACCAAGGAGGACAAATTCGTGATAAAAGTGGCCAATACGAATTCAAACTGCCAACTTCATATGTAAGGACCTAACATATCTGTTACTAGATACTGGTATTTTTATAAGTTTTTGATTTAACAATGGCCATCATACATCTCCTTTTTGCATAAAATATATTTACCTAAGGACAATTGTGGACTCCGTAAAGTTTTTACTTTACTTTATATTTATTATTTTTTCGTTATAGAGTATAGGGTACACTTTGTAAAAAATTAAATTGTCTATCTATTTTGGTTCAAGTGATAACATGTAACAACCCAATGGACAGACATAGGCGCAGTAATAGTTAACACTATATCAATATGGAACCCCCCTAATTTATGTACTTTGTTGTCATCAGTGCATTAATTATCTGCTGCTAAGGCTATCCTTAGAAGAATATAATCAACAAAAAAGACCTATTCACTTTTCTTAATCATCTTTTTTATCATATGAAGGATGGCTGTGTGAAATATGATATTTTTTTACATAGCTGTTTAATATCAAGTGATTATCACAGAAATGGATATAAGAGGTAAAGATTCTTTTAGAATTTATCTAGGAGTGATGACTGATTGGTGCAGTGGTAACAAGTGTTGTTTTGTATCTGTAAGACAAGTCTTTAAGGTACTAAGCACAGTGCTAGCCTAATGTAGCATAATTCTACAGATTATTATATTACTATTATAACTAAACTTAATTTTTTTTTTACTTGCAGGCAATTGTTAATGACAATCAGTACGGACCTCACGCAGACATTATTAAACAGTATGTATACATTTTCTTAAGTCGTTTAGTTTATATCTTTAAAATAAAATGAAATGCGAAGTTTCGCTAGGTCGCCAGCGAAACTAGTTATTTAATTGTTGTAACAATCATTAGTACTTTCAACTCCATCGTTTTTATATTTTTAAGAACTACCAATAGGCATATATGTACTGTGTAGACAAAAGTAAAATTCAGTGACTAGGAACCATCCTACCAGGTATTGAGCGTAGCCCCTGAACTGGCGCGGAAATGGCCAGACGAAGGAATACAAGTAATTAACAAAGCCGCAATAATAGAAGCTCATGCTGCAAGGCGCATACTAGTCGAGCTAGTAAATGCGTGAATGAGGCGGTCAGGTCCCACCTCCTCTAAAGTAACAGGAACACTTGACTAAACTCCCTTCTGATCGCTACCCATTAATTGCCAAATTAACGGCGTCCGGTTAGCATCTACATATTACGATACTTGCTACTCCCAATTTATCACGATCCTGACCGGGTTGGCACATTTGTATAATTTTCTTCTTTCGTTGTTACAGATCAATTGGATTAGAATATGAATTACGTTTAGAAAGGGAACTGCGACTCATGAATATATCCTTTTCCGACGAGAACTTACTGAGGCTGCGTGGATACGATAAAACACCTGATTTCAAGCTCGACGTACCAATTGCTATCGACGGATTTATTGTCAACTGGATAGAGAGTAAAGCTCTGTTTGGAGACGAAGAAAACCATATGGGATATTTAAAAGAACAGCTTGTTTGTTATTGGAATAGATTTGGTCCGGGGTTGGTCATATATTGGTTTGGCTATCTCGAAACACTAGATTTGACACCCGAAGTAAACAATATGTTCATCTTGCGCACAAGATTGCCAGATAAGGAAAACATAACGCAATATAAACTAGATTTGTAAATTCTTTTAGTACGTTTAAACGACTGTGTGCGGATCGACCCGCGGTACCTACAGATTGTAGATGGGACGATAAGGTCGTAGGGTGAAGGCCATCTTTGATTAAACGGAGTGTTGACGACACGACGGCTGAGTGCGCTAACTAGATCAGCAGACGATCCCAATGAGGTAGCCGATCGTTTGGTAGCGACTAGCAGGTATTCGTCTGGGCGTTCACTGAAGTGAATTAGGTCCAGCTCTGGGCTTACATATGGCTCGTTATTACAGAAATAAAATAAATAACTATAATTGTATTTGTAATGTAATTGTACAGAAATAAAATAAATAACTATCAAAATAATTATAAACAGTGTTTTTTATTCATTGGTGTAGTAAAATGGAGACTTAACTCGTGACCTAGTAATTCACGGCACAGTCCAGCCTAATATTGTTAGGTCTTGGGTTTGAATACCAGGTAGGAGTGTCGTTGCGATTTCTGCTTTTCTAATAATAATTCGAATTTAAAATAATCTAAACTGAACCAGTGACACAAGAAGTCCGAAGCTGAACTAAAAGAATATGAGGGAGCTTGAATTTTGCGCGAACAAAACTTTCTTGAAAAAAATAAAAACCCTTGTATAAAAAGATTTGTCGCGTTTAGGAACCTCTTTCGCTTACTCATGCTATTTGTATGTATTGCCTCATTACTACAATGTTTCTGTAATAAATAAAATCAGAAATTACCATAATTTCAAATATTCGATCATTTCAAATAGATCATGACCATGATGCAGAGGTCGATGAGCGGTCCAGAGGCTCATGACGGACCTATCAAATGTGGACCCGGCGGTGCAGTGGCACAGCTACACCCCACCGGCGGACCGCCCCACCAAGGTGTGTATTAGAGGCCTGCCTGTGGAGACGACCACGGCCAGCATTGCCGCAGAGCTCATGGTTCTGGCCTGTTGCCCAAATCGAGTGCATGGATAGCGAGAAGCTCCGATGCCTCTGAGGTGAAGGAGCTACTCTGTATGCCGAGGGTAGTGGTTAAGGGCTTCGTTCTTGGAAGGAGTAGAACCTTCCCGGTAGCAATGGAGGGATGTCATTCCTCCCTGCGGGCCATACGTGCTGGAGTGCCGCAGGGCAGTTGCCTGTCCCCTTGTCTCTTCGAGAGAGGGCAAAACGGAAGTGTTGCTCGCTTAGCAACCCTTCGGGAGAGGGCGAAGCGGAAGTCTTGCTCGCGCTATTCGTTGATGACAGTGCTTACCTTTCCTCGTCCCGAAAGTCGGAGCTAGAAACTAGGCGAATGCAGCGGCTACTGGATCGATTGTCGGAGTGGCTTGACAGATGGAGGATGTCTGTCCACGTGGAGAAAGCAGCATCCCCATTTGTCAGCTCGCGGAGCAACATTCCAGAGCGGTTGAAGTTAGGAGGCCGGGAGTTGTTCAAGAGGTTCCCCTGGTCGTGTATCTCTGGTGCAGCATTGATCGCACGCTGCCGGTGGGCTCACAGGTTGATCGCATGATCAACCAGGCGAGGGCAGCCCGCGCTCGCCCTAAGCACGCAACTGGGGATATACAAGACCTACATCCGATCGCGCCTCACGCCGCCCCGGCATGGTACGCGCTCAACTCCCCGAGCCAGAAGAAGCGCCTGCAAGCCCATCAGAGCATATCCCTGCGGATCGAGTCCGTCGGCGAGTTTGTGGCCCGAATGTCTCGTGACATGTTTAGTGTCGCGGACGATGGACCGCAGGCCCACCTGAGGGACTTGGCCCCGCTACACGCGCGGTCACCCGAGGGGCGGCCGTATCCGTGTGAACTCTAATCCTGTGTTCCACTAAGCGGAGAGGGGTCCTCGGCTCCGGCAATAAGGATGAAGATCATTCACGCACACACATAACCCACACGTCACTTCGACAACATCATACCACACTACCTACCACACCTTCAGGCCACATGGACTTCGCACCTAATTGCGCAACAACCCACTTTCACCAGTGGGTTGCCCCATTACCGAAGGAGTAGTGCCCCTCGCGAACGGACCCGGATCATGAAATTCGCTTTGGCAACCGCAATCCTCGCAGGCGCTTTTATAAGAAAGCCAGCGCAGAAGACCCACGCATCGTATCGCATTATTAAGGCTACGCAAATGGCGAATCATACCGGCGAAGGTGCCTGGTTTTACTAACTAGTTATGTGGACGCTAACATACTGTAGCTTTAGCCGTTGCATGGAACTCGCGAGCTATTTTATATACTATTAATAACATTTTTTGAATTAACTAGGTGTTTATTACTTTACTTTTAGATAATTTGTAAATATTTCAAGTGTAGCCGTTATTAAAATCTAAAGGAAAATGCAAAAATATGCTTGTTGTATAGAAGCCCCCC
>JAFELO010002000.1:829058-891243 GCA_017140195.1 Eumaeus atala
ATTTTATTTAAATTGAATTATTTATTTTTGAAGTTTATATATAAATAAATATTTTACTAATTTCGAACCCTTATAATCATCAAGCAAAAATAAAATATGAATATGTTTCGTGTATGGGAAGGCATTGACGTCTCACAGCTGATGTTACTGCAGCTTATAGATTATAACAAATCTGTATAATATACAGTTACATGTCCACACTGACTGATTCATTTTTTTGGTGACGAAGGGGAATGCATTTACGCATGATATCTTGGGACTCGGGTAGGCCCCCAGACCTATGTTGGACTTGGCAATTGGGTAGCCATACCAACTAAACCCCTGTGGGAGCCTTCTGCGGCTATTAGTGGAGGGTCCCGTATCTGCAGGCAATAGGATCCCTCCAGCTTCAGCTCCTCGGGGACTGTCCGGCTACGCTATGACAGTCCCCACGACGCCGTGTCTTGAAGAAATTTACCTGGTTCCCATCCCAGCCCTACGCGGAACACAGAGGCACAGTAGTGCCTTTAGTACTGAAGGCGCTGAAGATAGCGCCTCCTTCGTAGCCCCATTCGTCATCGAGGGGGGGAGGCCGCGTCGGCAGCCTCCTCTTTCACCCGCTCGTCGGCTTCCTTATGGGACATGATGGTCTCGCAGAAGGAAGCCATCGCCTGGTAGGACTCGTCGCTGCTGAGCATTACTACGATGATCTCGACTTTGACAGGTACCCTGCGACAACTGATGTCAGATCGTGACGCAGCGCCGCCCGTCTCGGGCAAACCTCGAGGGTGTGCTGGGCCGAGTCCACCGCCGCGTCACAATCGTGACAACGAGTCGTCAGCTCCCTGTGGGCCGTCTTACACAGATACTCACCTAAGCAACCATACCCGGTAAGCACCTGCGTCGGACAGAAGGTGAGGGGTTTGCGCGGTGCGAGCGGTTCGATGACCGGGCGCAAGGCAGCCGTTCTCTCTCTACCGTACGGCTGCCGCGCCAGGTCCTCCTCCCACCTTTGTATTAACGTCACATGCCCTAAACCGGCGGGCCCGCAGGATCTCGTCATGCGTGGGGTTCCGGCCGACACCCCTTCTATCCGAGACATAGGAGCAGCTCTCGGCAAGAACCTCCGCCACGAGTTCCCACGGGGGATCGCCGGCTAGAGCTGTCGCTGCAGCCCACGATACCGTACGGTACCTCCGAATCAACCTCACTACGACGAGCCTCAGCGCAGAGCGCAGATGGCCCTTACTCCTGGCAGTGAGACGATCCGCTCAAACTGGAACACCGTACGTCGTCCTCCGAGGTTCGGGAGGAGGCTGCCCAGCCCACTCGCCGCCTTTACGACCTTCGGTCCCATCATAGCGAAGTGCGGGCCGAAGGTCCACCCTCCGTCAAGGATGAGCCCCAAATATTTAATGTGGGGGCTCAACCTGACCCTCTCCTCTCCGATCTGCAGAGCTGCCCCCGGACCTACCCTGTGGCCGGTCCCGCAGAAGAGAAGGGCTTCGGAATATATATTGTACTATTATAATTTTGTAATCTGTTAGCATTTCATTTTATGTTATGTTATTAATTCTTGAATAAATTTAAATGATTATGACGGTTATTATTGTTTAATTCGTTCTACCTAAGACATATCTTATCAACCACTTTAAACTATACTTCAGTGTCGTTAAAAAAAATTAAAAGAATTAGAATATATATCCAGTCCTTTCCAATGTGAATGTAGTTGTTTTTGGTCCATTCCATGTTTTGTTCTAATAGTAAAAAAGTGTGTAACTTTGACATTGCAACAAATATTTAATATATATTCCTAACATATTCAAAACTACACAACATGTACACTCAAGGTCAATTTTGAATGACAGTTGAGTTAAAATCGGATTTTTTTATATTTACAAATCAATGTTATAACTGTAAGCCACAGTTATATTACTTTTATTCGGACCTGAACTTATGCTACGAAATCGAAGAGAAGGCCAACGCATCTTCATCGGATTGCTATGAATGCTCCTCAGGCGACGAGACTAGGTTTTGGATCGAAAGGGAGATCGACCCCCCTCTCTCCCGATGGAAGAGATGCATCCCGATATGAGAGTGTTTGTAACAGCTAACTTAACTATTATTATCATGGCCAGAGGGACCGAGAGATCCGTCCCCTCCCGACTCTGACCTCGCGGACAGATCGCGCGCGGTAGCTAAAATGGTATCAGCGCTGACCTGAACGTTTGACTCATGGAGAGGATCATGACAAGGAATTATGTTACGAATTATATATTCCTTTCTATGGTTGCGGCCTTACAAAATGATGTAAGTCATGCGCGTGTTGTTTGTGTAAATTATAACTATAATATATAATTATGTTACGCAAGTATATATCGTTTGTATATATCGTTTTTGAAGGTTGCGGCAGCAAAAAAAGACAAAGATTGTTAGATTTTGGATACTTGGAAATTGTTAGATATGGGAAGAACTTCATGGCGAACTAGTATCGATTAATTTCTTAATCGATGCTATAAGACATTCCATCAATGTTTTAGAATTTACATTCAAATAAAGAGCAACATGACAATACATATGAAACCTTACTCCGGAACTAAAGACGTATACTTTATAGAACAACAACGAAAAATATATTATTAAAGACGAGGCGGCATGGTCATTCGATCTGAGCCTGCCTGTCCGTAAAGACGAATCTTACCACAAATTCCATTTTTTAGAGGACTGAATGTATTTTAATATTGAACTCTTTTTACCAAGAGGAAACCTCACAAAATAGCATTTCTGTCGAAGCACTTTTAAACGCCTTACGATGTTTTACCGATGCAAGTAATGGCCATAATTGATTGTTTAATAGTTTTTATAAAACCAACAGGATAATTTGATGTAGTATTTCGGCAGAGGGGAACGTTATCCTGTATTAAATTGTCTAATGTACGCAGAAATTATAACATGATACGTCTATGGCATTGATCTATTACCCAGTACCTACTACTTAAGTATATGGGTTATAACGTATGAACGTCATGAGACCAATACGTAATATTAACTACAGAGTATTATAAATTTTATAATACAACGTTTATGGATTGACCGTTGTCATTTATCAATGTAAAGTTGCATTTATTTAAATATAAAATTCATTATGTTTACACTTAACTAATAAACGCTAGTTCCAAAGAATATAAAAGTATAATTATTTTGTCCTACGCAGAATTTGTGTTGACACAAAGGAAAAACAGATTTGAAATACTTGTTGTTTACACTTCGATTTTCAAGGTTATACTTGATACACTTCAATTTGATGTAGTGTAACATAGATTTTATGGTTTATACTTCCTTTGTATTTAAATACCTTCGATATTCAGCATGATAGATGATACTGAAATTTTTACAAAAACATGGGCAAGAAATGTTGATGGAATTAAGAAGGTAGGTCGTTGTATATTTTTCCAGATATTACAAGCCTTGCCTTTGTATGCGACTGTTATATTTATCCAATTTTAATGAGTTTCACTCCCTTACGGATGAAATTTATTAAATTCTTTGATAGCTCAGGTTATAATAGCTATTACATCAGGTTGTAATAGCTACAGAGTATTATAAATTTTATAATATAACGTTTATGGATTGACCGCTGTCATTTATCAATGTAAAGTTGCATTTATTTAAATATAAAATTCTTTATGTTTACACTTAACTAATAAACGCTAGTTCCAAAGAATATAAAAATATAATTATTTTGTCCTACGCAGAATTTGTGTTGACACAAAGGAAAAACAGATTTGAAATACTTGTTGTTTACACTTCGATTTTCAAGGTTATACATGATACACTGTTCAATTTGATGTAGTGTAACATAGATTTTGTGGTTTGTACTTCCTTTGTATTTAAATACCTTCGATATTCAGCATGATAGATGATAGTGAAATTTTTACAAAAACATGGGCTAGAAATGTTGATGGAATTAAGAAGGTAGGTCGTTGTATATTTTTCCAGATATTACAAGCCTTGCCTTTGTATGCGACTGTTATATTTATCCAATTTTAATGAGTTTCACTCCCTTACGGATGAAATTTATTAAATTCTTTGATAGCTCAGGTTATAATAGCTATTTCGGTTTGATCGGTACAGTAGTTTCGGCTGTGCTATGATAGATCAGACAGGACATGTTATTATCGCCATCATGGTTCAAGCCTTGTCAAGGATGTGGGGCTCAGACGCCTGGTGTGAACTGAGAGGAAGCCAATTAAACCGAGGGGGATGTTCTTTGCACCTCTCTAATAAGAAGAGGTGAGTAAAAGGAAATCCTTTTGCGCACGGGGCAAGTGGGTATTCTGCAGTATAATGTGCCGCAAGCCTCACACATCCTTGGGCCCCCACACAGGGCTGGTCAAGGTACCTAAACATGTTTCCCCTGCAGCCACAAAAAAGGACATGTTTTTTTTTTATAGTACACAAGGGCACACATGCGGTTATAGCTTTTTGATAACTACCAACAACCATAAACATTATCATAGAGATTCTCCAGATGCATTGCCCTCCTTCCTTCTTTGGGACCACACACAGCTTGTAATGCCACACTTGTTGTCGTGTTATGGTGGTCCTGTGCAAGCAAGCAGTCCTGGTCCCACCAGTCTAATTCGACTGGTATACAGCATTGCAAT
Organism: Eumaeus atala; assembly: GCA_017140195.1. Taxonomy (NCBI): domain Eukaryota; kingdom Metazoa; phylum Arthropoda; class Insecta; order Lepidoptera; family Lycaenidae; genus Eumaeus; species Eumaeus atala. The sequence continues at coordinate 833,705 of JAFELO010002000.1, forward strand.
GTCTTATAAACAAGTTACAGTGCTACTGATATATAAAATTTTAAATTAATTTAATTAAATTTTTACTTCTTATTTTGCTTATGGATGCTTCAATTTTATTTCACATTGATGTATGTGGCAGTATGCATCTGGTCATAATCATTTTTCACTATCAGCCCTATCTACCTATTGCTGGACATAATCTCTTTCAATGAACACAAAAACAGTCACTGTCTTGCATTCATACTAGACTAGCTATTGCATGGAGGTTGTCTTTCCACATGGTTAGTTCTGGTATTTTAAACATAGCTTCTATGCTAAAACCTGGGTAGCTCATTTACCATCCATTCTCCTGACTGTGTGTTCCTCCTGAAAGGGATTACCCCACTGTGACTGTTAAGATCATATCTATCTTCTACTTAAAGATCTGTATCATGGAATTAATAAAGAACCTTCTAAAAGGATGGATATTCAGATGGAGTTTTGGAAGGAACAAATTCTACATATCAAACAAGCTTTGATGTGGGCTATGCACAAGGATTAGAATTTGGATTCAAAATTGGTCTTAGAGACACTATGTAAGTTACATTTTGATATATTTGTTAAACTAAACTGTAATGTTTTTTGTCTGATTGTCAATTCTTTTTAGAAAAGAAATAAATACTGATCATAATCAGCAATTGAGTGATACACGACGAATCAACTGTCAAATCTGTATAGGCAGTGATATGGAAAGAAAAGATATTGGAGATTTATTTAACATACAAAAAGAGAAAAATGATGCCTATTTAGAAAAAAATTCATGCTGCATGTAAAAATCGTGGTGTAAGTTCCATATCTATAAATAAATATTTTTAATATATAAAGTCTATTTAAAAAAACTCAGCAGATACCACAAAACTGAAGAATTTCTGCTCTCTTATTCTTATAAGAACTACTTTCACTTACATGGAGCAAGCTTGGAAAACTCGAACTAGGACTAGTGATGCTTACCATGGATGCTTTCTTATTTTCACCCCATCCTCCTAATAATCAATCGGCATACCCATATACCCCTCAAAGCAGGGAAAATCAATCAATTTCAAGTGAGTATCATGGGAGCGGGACATACCTAATATGTTGTGCTGGCCAGATTTGATTGCAATAGCACATACATGATTTTTTTAATTACGGCTAGCCATTTTCAAAAACAGGGCCCTTTTGTTTTGTGGTTGTTCTAACGATTAGCCTGATTGTCATAATAATAAATCAATAAATCTCTTGATTTTAGGCTGTGACAGATGATACAAGTATGAAATTAGGCCAAGTGTTTTCAATACAAATAAAAAAAATAACCTAACCAGAAAAGCTCAGTCGGAAGCTGCGCTCCCGCTTAAACCTTCGAACCTATCTGGGCATAGTTTTTTTATTTCTCTGTAGTCTACAATCGACGCCATTTTTGTTGACATTATCTTTGTTTTAATGTCTAACAAAGCCGCGAGTGTTAAAGTTAAGAATTAAAACATGTCAAGAAGGCGGATAATGATTCATTTTATTTCAATAAGGCTAGCTTTATTGAGTCTCGTATAACGCCGAACTCTTTCTGGCACAATTTCACTCTCTAGCCGTAAATAAATACAGCTATTTAGACAATTCGACATATATACAAACACAAAAAATATAGGGCAAACAAGAAATTGTAGCCTCTTGACATCTATTGACTGTGGTTGTCATATGCATGTGCCGGCGTCGTTTGCGCACCCTCTCCAATGGGCCAAAAGCAACTCACAAGTCACACACACCAAATGTGACAGCTGAGCTGTCACTTTATGGTTGTCATGCTTGTTCACTTGCCCTAGATACCTCGCCAGTTGTGCCGAGCCAAGGCAATTTGGATGCAATGCAGCATAGGTCGTACTCATTCTCTATTTGAACCCCCACTGCAACCCTTTATTGAAGAACAGACATAAAAAAGAATCAAATTGCCAATGTTTAAAAATACATCTTTTCAATCATTTAACTCGACACTAGTAGGCACTAGTGTGTTATGTTAATATCTATTATGTTGTAGAACTCGCAGCAACATATCTCTCGATTTAGTCATCAAAAGTTTTTTGGAAGAGGTAGTGCCACGCATAGTGCATGACACCATCCTCCTCATGCAATGGAATTGGGTCGGCACGACCAAGTACCCCTCGCTCAATTGATACCGCCGTAAAGTGACATCTTCAACTCAGTACGTCTTCGCACTCTTCCCGTTGCCGGGTCGAGGGGGGTCCAGACCGGAGCTTAGCTCCCTACTGGAAATGTGTTGTGGTTAATGCGAGGTCGTGTTGACCTCTGAGTGCGTATACACATATGTTTATGTGCCTGGGCTATTGGTATCTTTGTACGGTCGGCGTGTATCCATTTGTCGGGGCGCTCTCACAGGTCCCAGAGCGAACTGGGAAACGTGTATGGATCCACTCCTGTGATGGCCCTATGGACAGGCACCGAATCGCACGCTGTTGACATCTTCAGTGTCAGTTTCGTGCGGTTTGTACTTACATGGTACTACTTAGCTGGTAGCCCATTGGAGGGGGGGCAACGCATCGGCATAGTAATTATGGAGATGTTCATGGCCGTCGTAGTCGTAAAAGGGCTCCAATTGCTCGTTTAGGGGGGGGGGGGGCTATTCTATAAAGAAAAAACTATGAAGTAATACAAAATCTAATAATTTATTTTACTATATTCTAGGCTTTTTTTCTGGTGGGGGCTTCATATTTTCTTGTTTTATCTCTGTTTTTATGTCTATGTGGCCTTGCAGACCATTTGACATATCTGACGTGACAGGATCTATTGGTTCTTGTTTAATTGTAACATTGTTAACATTATTCCCATCAGTCGCTTTTTCTGCAACCTTTTCACTTCCATTTTCTGTCTTTACAGTTACTCCATTTGGCTGAAAATATTCATGAAGTACCAGTTAACTTGAACAGTCAGACAATTGTGATGAAACACACAGTATTCATAGAAATTATTAAGTAAAATATTTCATTAAATAAATGTACCTGATGAGTCTGTGTTAGTGGTAAGGGAAATTGTCTCACTAACTCGGCTAGCAACATGTCCACTCTTTGACGTTGAAACAATGTGGCAGGTTCCTCTTTTGGGGTATTAGATACCTCCTTAGGAGCTGAAGGTCCCATGTTGTAAGGACCTGTAACTTAAGAATAATATATAATTTTTAGGACTATTGCCTTTTCCATTGCTTGAATTTCCAAATCAAACAGCACATGCACAATGTTACAGTAATTAAACAGATATTGGGTGTCATTATATAATAATATTATCCCTTGTAATTCATCCTCATTGTCCTGAATGTCATATGTTCATTGATATAGTTGGCCTATATTAAGGAACATACATACCTCTTCTCCAGATCTTACTACAAGTTTACACTTGTGTTATTGGTAAGCCTCCATGGAGACTTGAAAATAAAGCCATACTGCAGCCAGCAGCCTCAAAGTTATATTTAACTAGGGAATTTACCTGATTTGCTTTTAAAGTCCCACCAGTATCCTTTGCTGGGGTGATATTTGGAATAGGACATGGTTTCTTCAAATGAGCACTGTAAGTGGTGTACTGCAGAGAGCTGAAAGTATAAATAACCTTAATTTTATTGTTTATATATTAATTTTATTACATATTAATTATTGTTAATACTATTGTTTGGATGCATGTAGGTGTAACTAACCCACAGTATAAATCCTGGAAGCAAACACTTCCCCTTATTATCATGATGCATGTTCTAAATTATCTTTGTCTATTGCTCAAAATGATCTCCACATATTACTCGATATGAGCTCTCATAGCACCTTATCACCCAGTTCCTATCAGGATAGGTAAAGCCACTACTCGATACTTAAACAAATCAATTTGCTGATCACAGCCAGTCGAACCGGAAAAATAGCTGTATCTATTTTTACTGGTTTAATAAAATAGTTGATGTTAGTTATTATTTTATTATAATATTAAATCTAGTTTTGTCAGAATTAGATGCATATAAACTTCAATTTTAAAAACATCTTCACACCAGTTTCTAATGGGGAATATTAACAAATTTATATATAATGTTACAAATCATTCGTAATTTTTCATGTATAATATTAAATAGTAATGCTGGCAAAGAAATAATCCAGAAATTGTAAGTGGTACTACCATGCTGTATTTCAGCAGACTTGGGCCGGCATAACTGGTACTGTACCTTGCGCTTATTCCACATGATTGCTGTAAAGTCACAAATGTGCTGTTGAGTTTCATACAACTTTTTAGTACCCGAAGGCCCATTGGGAGGAGGCAACGCATTTACATGCACTTATGTGTGGGCAGTTTTAGTCTTCAAAATGTTCAGATTGTTTATTTGCATAAAAAAAGCAATTAAATACTTTTTTAGTACATCATGTCATCATACACTACAATGTTTATTATTACCAGACAGATGACAAGAGCATGATTATACATACCAATCTTGAATTTAAAACACTTGCCAAGTCAGGGGCTTGATAAACAATACCGGCAATGATATAGTAATCTGCTAATGGAATGGTTTGCATGGGACTATGTCGATGTTGTTTTCTAATGACATATAAAATTGGTTCTTGAACATGGAGCAATATATATTCCAAGCCTGTCATGTTTCTAAAAATATAAAATATCATTAGAAATAATAATCCACATTTAGGAAAATATGTAACATATATTTTGCTACTTACTGCAGCTGATCCATACTAAGACGTTGCATTTTAACAACTTCATTATTACATGTACGGTCGAAGAATGGGTTGGATCTTTCAGAAAAATAATCCATTATGTTAGCGGGGTTTAAAGAAGGAATCCATGCAGAATCATGCCATGAAACAGTAAGTGGATTGTCCGCGGGCAATGGGAGATGGTTAATTCTGCCAGGCATCATTTTGGAAGAGTTGTATTAACACTGCGATCACTTTGAAAAGAGCTATTTTCTATATGTAAATGTAATACAATTTTATGAAACGTTTAAATCCAGAAAGAAAAAAACTAAGAAATATATAACAACTCTCAACAAAATATCAATATTCCATGACCCAGTTACTGTATTGGGCACAAACTATATAAATGTATTGTGTACCCAGTACAACCAGTCACAGTACCAAAGAGTACTTTAACACTACAGAGGTAGGAAATCTCTAGTGACAATTAGAGACATTTAGAAAAATCGATGTATTGCACCAATATATCGATACTAAATCATCCGTCATTGAAAATTGTACTGCAATCCATTTTTTAAACGAAAGAAATACTACGTATTATAAGTGAGCACTTCCAAAAAATTTTATAAAGTACCATGTCTTTGGAAAAATATTCTGAGCATTTGAAGTGTATTTAAGAATAAGAAACTTTGTGAGCTCCCCATTATTTAACAAATATACCAAGATAAATACAGTAAGCGTCTCAAGCCCGTACGTATAAAAGGAGTTCAACATTGACAGATTTGTACTTTCAATTGAGTCTTTCTTTCGTTCACGTAAAAGGATGCACGTGAAAAAAATCTGAAATACTCTGTGGCCGATAGCCAAAGTATGGCATTTAGAACGAAAAAAAGGAGAGTAGTAGTTTTGGATGAGTAAAAACGTTAATATATTTCTTATTATAGTTTATGAGGAAATACGGGAGGTAATGTTAGATTTCAATAAAAAAATTCTTAAATCAAAACTCTACGGACCTATTATACGGCTGCTATTACGGATGTGGACCAATAGTGTACACTTTTCGACATTACCTGAGAATGAACCTACAGTATAGATTCAGGTGATCCTCTTTTAATTACTGTCTCAGATGTTTACTTTCTACTTTTGAATAATATCTCTGTAAAGTGACGGTAAAACAAGAATTATGTTATAATTTAGAGCCAGATGTATGATAAATCCAAGGAGTATAGACTTGCACCATTATTATCAAATCGAAACTTGGAGTACGATTTATCAAGACGCTACCTAAAAGAATCCATTTTTTCATTTTATTTTGAGATTGAGATTTCATTGTAACTGTTACATGAAAAAAAATGGTTTACCATTTTTTTTTAAATTTAAAGTTGATGTCTTTCGTTTACGCGAATGTTACTCATTATAATAAAACTACTTCTACGGATTTTATCACGGTTTAATTAATTATATAACTAGCTAAATCCGTAAGATTCGTTGATTTATTGTAGTTTTTTTTTTCATAATTTTACGTAATTGTAATAACTGGAGAAGACTGGAGAGAAACTGGTTGATGTCCAATTACACTGCTCATTATTTTACGACTTTTCTAATTGAATCATGATAATTTTCTGTAATAAATAGTAAAATCATTTTTTCATTTAGTTTAGTGGAGATTTTCTTATCTATATAAAATCTCTACTTCTATAACCAACTCCATCAACTTAGCTTGCGCCTCCTCCTCCTGCTCTTTAGCTCCCTCTTTTATAAGAGCGGTGCAAAGGGCATCCCCCTTTGTTCATTTGGTTTCGAAAGTGTTCATCCCAGGCTACTGAGCCCTAGCGCAGCGACAAGGCTTGTACCATAATTATTATCTCTATGTATCAAACCAAAAAAACATAACATTTCTATTTGCGACCGATAATGTAAATATCCAATCGAAACTTTGGAATATGGTTCCTGTGGTTTTAGTCAAGTTGTAAAATTTGTATCATCAAAGTGCCATTTCGGGTACCTTGGCGTTCAGCAAGTAGATGTAGTAGGGTGGGATTACCGTTACCGCAAACATTTTAATGAAAGATTCAATCAGACCTGTCTTTTAGTTTGATACTCAAATAATAGCAGCAGTTATTCCGATTTTTTCTACTGAACAGATAAGCTGGTCACACTGTACTATACTGTAAACTCTATGCAATTATATGATTCAATTTGCAGTATCGGTCCTTTATCGTCATTTCTATTGTCAAATTGACTTTGACAGCATTTGCTAATAGTATTTTTGAGTTTTCCTTAGGAGATTGTCAATTGTAGGGTTGATGGTAGCACGTGTTTGTGACTGATCTACGAAATTTTTCGATTCTTTTTGTTTACATTTTTTTTTTGAGTGCTTTGTGTATTTGTATGTATAAGGTAAGTTCCTGTATTAATACTTCTTTAAAACTTTGCTGAGGACGACCATGTTGATTCCTCTTAAGCCTCCTGATTCTGCCTCCGGGAACTGGTCGCTTAGCCTGTTGCCGGTAGAGGATATGGAACATACATCCCAAACAAAACTAACTTAAAAAAACTACCAAACCGTCACATACCAATGACGAGGTCCAAGCTCGTCTGCCTAAAAGGATTGTTTCTTCATCTGCATCTGTACAATAGGTGTACAATCACCCAAGCATATGATTTCTAATCAAGGCATATACAGATGCGGATTCAGGACCGCTTATTGTACATGTTTCCCACTCGGAAGACCATCCTTCTCCCGGTGCTTCCATAAATCCCATAAAATTCACTCAAGTTATGACAACCTCTCGAGTTCATTGTATAAAAAAGGACGGAATAGCTAAGGTTGGTAGAATCAGGATTAGCGTGGAAGTTTCTTCTCCAAAAGCTGCCAATGATTTTCTCTCTAATCCTGTTTTACTATCAAGCAAGTACACAGTCACTGTTCCCACTTACAATGTGACTCGTATGAATGTCGTTCGAAATGTTCCCACAGAGATGCCCATGGAAGAATTTGTTAGTTGTATTAATGTCCCAGATGGCTGTGGATACATTCTAATGGCGAGACGCCTTAACCGAAAGTCTTCGATTGATGCTAACACCATTTGTATCCCAATTGGCTCGGTTGCGTTGACATTTAATGGTCAGGTTCTTCCACGACAGAGCTGATGGTTATGCGGGTGTGGCTTTGATCATAAGATCAGGCCTTCCTTTTTCCCGTTTGTCTTGTCCACAAATTCTTTCTGGTATTAATGCTGTTGCAGCCTTAATTCAGTATGTCTCAGTACTCCTGATATGTATTCCTAATCCTGTAGTCCAAGCTAGTTATTTAGTTCCTCTTTTTTCATCCCTATCTGGTAAGTTCCTATTTTTAGGGGACTTTAACTTATGTGGGGTAGTGTACATTGTGACAAATTTGGTTGTGATTTGGTAGATATTATTGACAGTTTAAATATATGTTTATTAAGTGATGGTAGTCCGACTCGTAAGACCCGCCCTGACCAGAGCCCTATTGCAGTGGACTTATCCTTTTGCTCCCCAAAATTTAGCTCTCTTCTAGATTAGAGAGTTCTACCTTATTCAAGTGGTAATGATCACCTTCCTATCCTTATTACCAATCCTTCCAATTCTTTCAATAGTTTCAATAAAACTCCTCTTTTAAATATCAGCTGTCGAAAGCAAAGTGGGATCACTTTGCAACTGATTATGATTCTAGTGTGAGTTCCTTGCCTAACATTAATATCGGAGTTCTTTACAAAAAAAAAGAAGAGCTTAGGTTGGATATCCTTCTTTACTTCTGTTAGCCCACGTACCCCCGCAGTTTTATTAACGAAGATAAATTAAACGATTTCGCCGTGACTTTTTAGTAAGGGCTTTACCAAGGCATGCCCCATATTTTTGGTATGAAGGTTTTGTAGATAAATTAGCTCCACCAAGTTTTCCCCATCAGGATTCCCTGTCAATCCATTCACTGCCCTGAAATACTGCATGTAACAGATTTGAGGTTCCATTTTCGATGTCAGAACTTCTTTCCGCATTGGATATCCTTAGAAATTCTTCACCAGGTCTGGATGGCATTCCTCATGTCTTTATCATAAAATCTGGCCCTGCCTCTAAAACATTCTTTCTAAACCTCCTTAACGTTTTTTTCAATTGGGTCATGTAACTCTTTCGTGGAAAAACCAGTAACGAAAATTAGTACTTCCTATACTTAAATCTACCAAAGATCCAAAGTTAGATTCTTCTTACCGTCCCATTGCCCTATCTTCTAGCCTATTTAAAATTATGGAACACACGATTAAAGCCCGCCTTGAATGTTTGACTTACCGGCTAAGTCCCAATTTGGGTTCAGAAAAGGTTTGGGTACTAGTGATAGCTTAGCCATCCTATTCACTAACATCCGCATAGCATTTTCTAAGAATTAATTCCTTGTTGGTGTGTTCTTAAATATAGAAGCTGCATATGATGAAGTGGTTCTTCCTTTGCTCGAAACAAATTGTTTAAGCTGAATATTCCGGAGAAACTGTAATTTCATCTGCAGCCCACTCATGGACGGAATGGTAAAGATCCGTTATGGAAGTCTTTCGTCTTTGAGATGTGTTTGGAAAGGTCTTCCTCAAGGCTCAGTCCTCAGCCCCTTATTATATAACCTTTACACATCGGACCTTGAGCAGTCAGTTCCCTTTTGCAACATTCTAAAGTATGCCGATGACGTCGCCGTATAATCATCATCTTCAAACATTGATATTCTTGAAAATAACACAAATCAAGCTTTATTTTACCTAGAACAATGGCTTACATTCCATGGTATGTTGCTTTCTCCACTTAAACGCACGGTAGTCATATTTATGAGAAGAAGAATTATTCCGCATATTGACATAGTGTCCAGGACCATCCAATTCCAATCAGAAATAAGGTGAACTTCTTAGGAATTATTCTCGACTCTAAATTGTCCGGCACTTCACACATCAAACACACTGTCCAAAAGTGCTAGTCCAATATTAACATTCTTAGATGCTCATCCATCATCTCAAAAATTACTCTACAATGCCATTATCCGAAGCGTAATTGATTATGGCTGTTTTCTTTTTAAGAAAAGTAGATAAAACGCAACATCAATGCTTACGCATAATACTAAGAGCCATGAAACCTTCCCCTACGAATGCTCTCCAGGTAGAAGCCCTCGATTCTCCATTGTTTTTACAATTTTTATCAGATAGATATATATTTAAAATTAGTAGCAGGGTTAGATGCCGTTATTTTTATGATACCTAACATCATATTCCTTCTAAACCTTGATTTTCTCGTTTCCGAGTCACATATAACAAACAACGTCGGTTATGTAAATGTTGCGAATAGGTCACACCCCTACATTTAAATAGATTGGGAATTATACAATCTTTGTGTGACTGTAGAGGAGGGTTCAACAGATCACATCTTTTTCAATTGCCCAAACCGCAGAGTTTGTTTGTACACCATCATCCCTAGGAAATTCCTAAGCCTATTAACACTAAAACCTTGCTGTATATGTCTTCTAATAACCATAAGCTTTTATCCCTTCTATGCCTATATCCGCTCAAAAAACATTAAATGTAAATTGTGTCTCTTTTTATTATTTTTTTGTGTATGTCCTGTAATGTTTTCGTTTGTCTTTTTCAGATTATCTTCATTCAAACAAGATATTTATAATCTCATCACTTTGGCATAAGTTTGAATCAATCTTGAAAATCAGTGCTCTACTTAGACATTGGCAGCAATGGCTGTCGGCCTATGACGGACCTATGACGGCCGACTGCCATTTCTAACAAAGTTGAAGTTGAAGTTTTCCTTACTACCTATTTTATGAAGTGTAAACTCATTATTAGTTTCAAAATGTTTAATTGTAGACATGTTGTGGGAAACCTTAATTGTGTTCACAGATGTTTATGAACGGGTTATTAAATTTGTTTTAACGCGTAATTGTTATTGGTCATGAACGCGTCTAGCAGTACAACTAGCATTTTTGGTCCGAAATCTCTGGTGAAACTGTCTGATAATGAAGAAAATCCTAGAACATTACAGCTTGCAGACATATCTAAACCTGCTACATCTAGAGATAATGCACGGGATAGTACAGAAGATCTTTTGGATCTTAAAGGAAAGGTAGAGTCGCGGCTTTTGTCTATGTGGAATAATGTAAAATTTGGGTGGACAGTGAAGATAAAAACAAGCTTTTCGAAAGAATCTCCAGTATGGCTTCTCGGTCGTTGCTACCATCGTAAACTAAGTCCAACTGGATCACTAGAGTCTTCTACAGAAATGGGAACAGAAGCTACTGCTCAGAATGCAGTAGAACAGATTTATGGTGAAGGAATTGAAGGATTCAGATCGGACTTTATAAGCAGAATATGGATGACTTACAGAAGAGAATTTCCAACAATTGCTGGTTCAACCTTCACAACTGATTGTGGATGGGGTTGCATGTTGCGTAGTGGCCAAATGATGTTGGCTCAAGCTTTAGTATGTCATTTTCTTGGCCGTTCTTGGAGATGGTCACCTGATAAATCTATACAGAATGCTAGAGAATTTCAAGAAGATTGCCTTCATCGAACAATAATTAAATGGTTTGGAGATAAATCATTTGTGAATAGTCCCCTGTCAATACATCAGATGGTAAGCTTAGGTGAATCTTTAGGAAAAAAGCCAGGAGATTGGTATGGACCTGCATCAGTTGCTCATTGTCTAAAAGCTGTTGTCGCAGCTGCATCTAATGAAAACTATGAATTCGATAATTTAGAAGTTTATGTCGCTCAAGAATCAACAATATACATCCAAGATGTTTATTCGAAATGCCGATTACCAGATAGTGCATGGAAGTCATTGATATTATTGGTTCCAGTGAAGCTAGGTAGTGATAAGTTCAATCCTATTTACAGCACATGTCTCACATCTCTCCTAACATTGGATTTCTGTATAGGAATCATAGGAGGGAGGCCTAAGCATTCCCTATATTTTGTTGGATATCAAGATGATAGACTTATACATTTAGACCCTCACTACTGTCAGGAAATGGTTGATGTCTGGCAACCAAATTTTTCATTACAAACATTTCACTGTCATTCACCAAGAAAGATGCTCATTACCAAGATGGATCCATCATGCTGTATAGGCTTTTACCTTGCAACACATCATGAGTTTGAAACATTTGTAAATATAATTAGTACATTCCTAGTACCACAGGGAGTGACTGCCAATAATGAATATCCTATATTCACTCTGCATAATGGATCTCGTTCATCTGTGATGAACCTACCAAATATAAGATATTCTATATATGAAACAGAGCAACATTGGATCATCCCTAACTTACAAGATAGTGACACTGACATAGAATCTGAGGAATTTGTCCTTATATAAATGTTCCATCATTTCACCTTATTTATTTTTAACATTAACACTTTAATAGTGATGTTAATCTAATGTGTCACATTGTATTTAAAAAAATAAATGTATATAGTTCAATTATTATTAATGCATTAGTTATATGGATCAATATTAAAAACTAGCTGCTATATTACATTTACTCATGTAATAACATTACAATAAAAACCAAAAACTAACTGAATTTTTCATTAATTTAAGTTATTTAGATAAGCAGTCTTCTTTGTTAATAAAGTAAAGATGATTTTAGGAGGTCAGAGGTGATTTAGGACAAAAGTCAAACTATTTCCTTAATTTTATTTTTGATTATTTTCTTTGTTACTTGGCATAATACAACTACTTCAACATTCCATGCATATGACGTTGCTATGTTTATGTTTAAGTTGCACATTAGCGAAGACATACAATTACTGTGAATTAGTAAATTAGTTATTAGGCTACCAATTAAGTATCTAGATAATAATTTGTGTCAAATGACATTTAATGACCCAAATGAAGGATAGGGACTGATGGGTTACAATTTATCGTAAGTAGGTGCTTAGTTAATTTAATACTTCACAGTTATTTGTATACACATGTATGTAAGTCGAGGTATGTTTCATGTTTTGATGCCCTTAACTCATAGAAATTATTTGTTACTAAAAAAGGTGTAATAAATATTGACATCTTAAGTTTACGCAAAGGCTACTTTTACGAATTTTATCGCGGTTTTTTTTTTATAAATATATATTTATAGTATTATATATTTATAGCCCGACGTTTCAGACACTACAGCAACCATGGTCACGAGTGGACTGTCCACCTGTTTTGGGAACCACTATTCATGGGCGAAAACTGCATTAAAATCCGTTCAGTGGATTTTGAATAAATCTCATATAGACCTTGTTTCATAATAAGTATAGATGTCCGTGTCACAGAATTGATCTATAGTGTATTAGAAACAACTAGCGTCCCACTTCAGCTAGCTCTTCCCGAAAAAGACAGCTAGTGGTTTACACTCTTTTATGATACCTGTACCTGTTTTTTTTTCTCTCTAGATTTGATCTTGTTTCACACCAAAGTATTTGACACCCGGGGTGGACCGCCTCGCCTTAATTACGCCACAGATAAATAGGTAACTACATATCAAAAATGGGATAGTGAATATTTGCTTTAAGTTATCATACTTGAACACAGGTTATCATGACCTACAATATACACTATAGATATAGATCTCGGACTTACCTGCCTATAGGATACTTTAAACCGACTACAATATTGTAGTATTTTTTATGAGTAGACCGACTGAAAGCTTGTGGCTTGTTATGTTAATCAAATTAATATTTTAGGTACATCTTTTAGTATAATGTGTATCCACTGACATTATTTAATCTGGTTTACCTATATTAAAAATAGGAATCAATGTTATTATCATCAGCTGTAACAGGCCCACTGCTAAACATAAGCATTGCAATGAACGAATCCTCTGATAATTTGCGTCCAAACAGCTAACTAATACACTAAGTTTTTCACATTTAACGACGTGTGACGTGTATAAATAACTTTAAAACTCGGACATGAATCCAGATAAACTCATGTTACAGACTCCATCTAAAGACACATCGTAAGGGCTAATTGCACACGTCATTATGAAGGATAGGATCCTCACTCAGGGGCACACAGATTTTAAATGCCACACATTTAAAAAGTGTAACTTGTATTAACTGAGCTGATTCTTACAGCAAATTATATGGGAAGTGTGTACTGGCGTATTCATGTTGAAAACCATACAGTATGGTTTCTGACCTAGAGACAAGAGATTTATATAGGGGCTGACTGCAGTAGGAGTATTCATTACTCAATTCTCATCCAATAGGTATCTTTTTTTTTAACAAAATATACCGCAAATAAGGCGTTGATATATTAGCAATGACGCTTGGGCCATTAACAAAAGCTCCGACGCGTCGTAGATTATGACTCCTTGGACGGCGTACGGGAGGACTTGGCGTCAATAGCCAAACCTTACCACACGCCACAAGTAGTAAAATGACGTCTCTAAGTCGGAAACTAAATTGTGAGCTCCATTAGCTCTTACATCCAGGCTAAGTGTGGGCGAACACACCTAAGCGTTCAAGTTCATCCATCTTGTTTTATACCTTATGGCGAGTTCCTTAGGGCTAAGTCACCCAGCATCTTGGACGAGGTCTATTGAACGAGGGGACTCTGTTGTCACTTTCGTGAGTTTTGGCGAGATTTCATGTGACCCTGAGGTTTCGCCTCTAGGTCTATACATTCCCCAAAAAATTTCACTCCTGGTCCCTGGAGTGATAAAATAAGTAACAGAAATGCATTTTATAGAATAGGGGCCAAATGATCCCATCCGAGCCTTTCTACGGCTACCGATGCCCATGAACAGCCACATAATTACAATGCCGATGAGTTGCCCTCCTTCTCCCTCCCAAAGGGCCACCGGCTCACAAACCGCACGAAACACTAAAGATGTCACTTTGCGGCGGTATTATGTGAGCGAGAGGTACCTCTCCGGTCGTGTCGGGACAACTCCGTTGCATAGGAGGAACTACTGTCACGCACCATGAATGGTATACCCTACTGTATTAGACAGAGACTAAAATTCGTCTTGCAGTTTGTTAAGTTTCTGCACAAGCCACAGAGTAAAGATATGTATACATCTGCTCTGTGGTATCTGTGAACAGTTTCGCGTTAAGTAGTTTCTAGGTTTAAATACGTTTTTAAGCTCAACATTTTATATGTTCCCCTGATGAGACTTAACAAAAAAAGGGCCAGGAGCGAATAGGTCTCGTCTATGAAGGGTTCCGGTAGCAGCAAACCAAAATAATCTTTTAAACTACATTTGTAGCGGTTCGTAAGAATCATTTTCAAAATATCAAACATACCTGTAACATCTAACAATAATAAGACAGATAGGCATGACGAAACTATGTATGGTAGATATATATTAATAATAATATAAGCCACGGAACCCAAAAAAGGAGTACTTATTTTGTAATTCTCGGTAAGATTAAACGTCTAAGTTGAACTAATTACGTTTTTACATTCGTAGGAAATTCTCATGTAATATTGTAAAAAATATTTTGGAAGTAAATACTAAAATGTATCACACCTTTATTCTGATAGAAAATGTACAATTTTTATACACTTATTCTACAATTAAGATATCAGTGACGCAGCGTGGACTAATATAGATGTAAACAAAATCGCACCAACCATGCCCCAAGCCCTTACTTTTTTTCAATTTAACACTTGCCAGTACTTTACGGAAGTTTTATTGCGACGGGCCTCCCTCACGCCTAGCCACGCCACTGGCAGGTATAATGAGGATAAGTTAATTGTTGTCTTTAACTGGCGGCGGATGTCTTATGAAGTAATGAATAGCGTTGTACACAAGGTGTGGTCCCACGTTGTGTAGGGGATGCACCCTGTTGAGTTCATTACGTGGAGAGCCCACAACGTAAGCGTCTGTGGCACCTGTGCCATGTTGTGCGATGGACAGCCCGCTCAGTGTGTAGCAGGTGTGGTACAGGTCCCTGGGTCTGTAACATGATAAACAAAGATCATATCATTTACGATTTGCACTGTACTGTTAGATACGTTTCCCAAATTACAAACATATACCGGTAGTAGAATGTAGAACCGTGATCACCACCAATGTTCGTCGGAAGATCAATGGAAATGAGTGAAATGAAAATGTTTTTATTCAAAGTAGAATTATAAGAATCACTATTGGAACCTTCGGAAAACAAATCTACCAATCGGAAGGCGACCCTCTACCTCGTACGTTTACAGAGAAAGTGAATCTCCCCATCACTGATCTTTTGCCTGGACGGTCCCCCAGGCCCTAGTGTGTATATTTGATGCTCTCTTCGAGCTACTGTTATCGGAGTTAAATAAACCAGGCAAAGGACTCCATCCTGCTATGTATATATAATAATATTTATCCTGCATTAGTCTAGAGAGAAAACAAAACTTACATGCTGTAAAATGGATGCTGGAAATCATGTCATAAGAGTTTCAAATTCAACTTTTAGTAAGAGGAAGTGTTGGTGGCTAACCGGGACGATGGGGTGAAAGAACGTATTGTATCAACATATGCGGTTGTTAATTGGCGTCTGTAGTCACAAACTGTCTTTGAAAACCTATTTTGTTGCTTCTGTCAACATAGCTATATACTTGTGTTGATGTGTTCAGTCCCAATGACATGTGGGACCATCCAAAGTGATGAGTATTATGTGTACAATGGAAAATTATAACACAATACAGAGTGACACACTCATTGTATGGCCATACTGGATATTGTATGCCTTGCGCAGACATCAGCTGTCACAGCTGTCATCATAAGACAAACTATGTAAATACTTTGACAGATATGCTACAAACACAACTAAACATCAGTTTTTTTCAACAATTTTATATTTATCGACTTACTTTCCAGGTTTATCTATAAGGCCTCCATCAAAGGCCTGGCAACATATAATAATATACTCCTGTAAGGCACCTTGGTTAAATAAAACTGTTTCCATTAATTCTTTATTATCTGAAACAAATATTTTTACTGCAAAATTAGACACTTATTCTTATATCTATTTCTTAGCGTAATTGGAATTAACACTTCAAGACAAGCAAAACAGGAAGTTTCCCAGTTAAAACTTAGTTGTAGCAAGGAAATTGTATAAAAATTGTGTGCAAAGCTTTTGTTTTTTCTGACATGTAGTATTGAATAATACTCAACCAGCAAGCGAAACAGTACTTCTTACTGAAATAAGTAGTGCCATGCTGCATTGCTGCGGAATTGGGTCAGCATGACTGGGGAGGTTCTCTAGCTCACTTGATACTGTCGTAGTTACATCTATGATGACACTTTTTGTGAGTAGCCGGTGGCCCATTGCGGGCGGGAGGAGGGCAACGCATGGGCATAGTAATTATGCTGATGTTTATGGGCGTGGGTAGTCATATTTTTCTCTCTGATCTGATGTTGATCTCTGATTTTTCATTTGCCCCGTATACTATTAAAAAAACAAATTTGAAGGCTGTGACTTGTGTGAAATGCAAGTTCTATTTCAGTTTACTCTAGGCAAAGTTTTCAGTGGATCACCTTTACGTAGTAAGTATGGATCAGTAGGAATGCTGAGACAACATTGATAATCAATATGTATGATGATGATAATGTTAAAATTTGTTTATCATCATCAGCCGGACGATGTCCACTGCTGGACAAAGGCCTCTCCCATTGAATGTGGTGACAACCACAGGTTACGGTGACGAGCCACTTACATACAAAGGCTCCCTGCCACCTTGACCAAGTCATCAGTCTACCTGGTTGGAGGCCGACCAACCAGTCTTATAGTGCATACCGCCTTTCCTCCCTTTTGGTTTTCAATTCTGCGAGCAATATGGCAAATTTTATTAAATTTAATGCAATTAACTAACCTTGTGACAGTATTGCACTTATTATAGGAAATACTCCTCCTTGCCAAAACGAGTAACATCCATCAACCAGTTTATTTGTACGCCCCTGAAATCCACCCTCTACATTCATCTGACGATTGACACTCCATCTCAACAGGGCGTCTATATCACAGAGAGCTGGCCTGTTCAAAAGTGCTAAAGCTGCAATACCACAAAATGTGTAGCCTCCATGTGCCTCCATCCCCGGGTAGCCAGCAAATCCACCTTCATAAGACTGGCAGCTCACTATCCATTCTGCAGTCTTGTCAAACAAGGAATCTGTGTATGTGTTTGTCAATCGTGCTACACTGAGAGCACAGTAAACACCCCTAATATCTGCCTCTCCACCTTTATGTAGTGCAAATGACCCATCTGTATTTCTCAGTGACCACATGAAGTTTTGTAATGAACTCCTGTCAATTGAATTATAAGCTTTATCAGTGCCGATAATACACAATGCATTGATGGCAGCGTAAGTAGCACCAAGATGTGCATGTTGCATTGGCCCACCCCCATATCCCCCATCTTTATGCTGGCATTGAGACAGAAAATTCACAGCATGGTCCAATGTATCTGTATCTGGCATATCCTTTAAAGTCCAAAGAGAATTTAAAGTCCAATAAATTAGCCATGGTCTACTAGCATCCAAAAATACATAACTATGAGGCAAGCATTTTAAATAATTTTTTAAAAATTTTACATGTAAATTTTTCTTTACTTTAGGTAATTCTGGATCTATTGAAGCCTGTTGTTCGAATTGTTTGTATATTTTTAAAACAACTGATTCCACATCAATCTGTAAATGAAAAGGAGGTGAAAACCCTGATTGAAAAAGATAACCTTATATATCCATTTTAAAAATATGTAGTCAAATATACCTGTTCCGAGGATGTATTAGTAACAACTCCTTCTTCATCAAAATTTTTTGTTGCAATATCATCATAGCATCGTATGTGATTCTGCATTGTGTTTGCACAGTAATTTTAATTGTATTATGATATGATGTAAAAGAACATAACCTTCAAGAAACAAATGATCCGCGTTTCGAGCCAAGTCTGGGTAAGGAGCGTAAAAGATTTGTTATTGACATTGAAATTTCATAAATCAAATCAGTAACAAATTTTATAGAGCGACTAAGACCCAATTGGCTTTCGCATTGCAGGCTTATGTAAATTATATGTTTGTATACCTAGGAATATTATAGTTATTGAGTTAAAAATATACACATTACGGCGTTTCATAAATCTAACATGTACTTATTATTTTCATTTTTTCTATTTCAATTTTCAATATCTTTTTGCTTTCATCGCAAGACGCAAAAAATAAAAATGTCTTTGCATTTTTACAATTAATCCAAATCAGTGAAGTGTAAACTGTTTACTGTCAACTGTCATACTGAAATATAGACATTTTTATCAGTGCTACCAAGCTTTAAAATGGTATAAAAAATCATAGAGATAATATAGATAGAGAGTATCGGCTCAGTCTACAAGCGACAGCTGTGCGTGACAAACCCATCAAGCGAATACTTAGAAGTTTCGGTGCAGAACACTGCCCACTAGACAGACCCGGCTACCGTCAGGCCGCTGAGAAGTTCACGCGTAGGCTGCCCACACCGAAGTAGGTGTACTCTACACCTCAGTGCAGGCCCCCAAGGCCTGCACAGGGACCATGTTCCGATCACCAAGCCCAGGGAGGTGAAGCAGCTGCAGCTCCGTGTCGTCGAGCAGCGATGAAATGGAGCTGGACAACTACAGAAGCAGTCGTCGAGAGCGACTGCATAGCGGAGTCGGAGGAGGAGACAACAGCGCAAGTATTTGAGAAAGTTTCTCACAAGCGCCCCAGGGAGCCGGAGGTAAGTGCTAGTTCACCTACCTTATCACCGCCAAAAAAGATGTCTGAGAGGAAGAGAGACGGGGAGTCTCCCCGTCTCACTCGCATTCTCACATTCGCCGAAGCGACAGTGGTGTCGACCTCGAGTGCTCTACCTGCGTCCAAGACGAATTCCGCTGGCGCCGAAAAAAAAGGACGCCGTGCCGCCGCCCGCCAACGGGGACAAACCGGGTGCATTTTCCTCGCACTCATTAAGAGAACATCTACAAGGTCTCCGAAATGTTCAACCTGTCTGGCATCAAAATAGACGCATGGAGGGGCAAGAAGGGCCCCGCCCAGTGTCACAGATGCCAACAATTCAGGCACTCGTCCAAGCAGTGCCACCGTAAGATCGCCTGCGTTCGCTGCAGCGAACAGCACTTCGCGCGCGGCTGCCAGCGCTCCAAGACAGACCCTCCGGTCTGTGCAAATTGTGCCGGTGCTCAAACGGCCAATAGCACGGCCTGTCCGGTTTTTAAAAGGGAGGCACGCAACAAGCGCGCCGGCCCCGTGGCCATCACCACGGTGAGAGCCCAACGGCCGATAGCTCTACATGTGGAGCTGCCACCACCGACAGCCGCGTCATTAATGGCGGAGGCTAACAACCCCATCCCCAGGGCCGCGGCTCAGGCCACAGCTCAAGCCCCAGGGCTTAAGCCAAAGAAGAAGAAGAAAAAGCCGAAAAAGAAGAAAGAGGCTATTGTCACTCAAGGAGTGACACCTGAAGTGGAAGTCGAAGTGGAAGTGGAAATGGAGGTACACCCCGCTCTGCCCACACATGTTCACATATACAGTAGTTATAATAGTGGCTCCAGCCTCTTAACTATAGTCATGGTCAGCATACCCAAGCTGGTCGAATTTATCACCGGCACCTTCCAAAAGTGGCAGGAAACCAGGTCCATCCTATTCTGGAACGCGAGGGGCGTCTCGAGTAGAGGGGCGCTGTTAACTCCTGTGCTCACAGGAGGTTGACTTTGCCCTGATCAACGAGACCCACTTGAGACCCGGACAGAGATTTTACATCGCCGGTTACACGTCGCACAGATACGACAACCCCAACGACCGAGCGATCAGAGGAGTGATGGTGTTGGTCAGGAGAAACGTCCAACACCAGCGACTCCCAGTCCCTGCACTACAATCGATCCAGGCGATAGGTGTGGAAATCATGGCAGGCAACGAGCCAACCAGACTTTTCGCAGCCTACAAGGCTCCGGGTGACGCACTGGACGTCGCCGATATCCACCGGCTCTTTTCAGAAGAGCCGACCGTGATTGCCGGCGACCTCAACTGCAAGAGCCCGGCTTGGAACTCTCGTCTCACAAACGCGAACGGAAGGAGACTCCTCGCGGATGCAGACAAGATGGACTACACAGTCCACGGCCCCACGGACCCAACCCACTATCCGGACGCACATACATACCAGCCGGACGTACTGGATGTGGCTATCACCAAGAACCTAGAAGGCCACTTCACACTAGAAGTGTTGGAGGAACACATGCCAGTGCTGGCGGTCTCACTGAGAAGATCAAATCCGAACTTTCAGCCTTAAGTTCGGACAGTGGTCGAGGAGAATCGAGGGGGCCGGCGGAGACTGGCAGTCTCTACGGGCCCTAACACGCACACAGACCAAGACGAAAGCATCAAGTAGGTCATTATTACACGGAGACGGCACTACAAAATACAGTGCCCCAGACAGAGCGGAGATATTCGCGAACCATCTGGAGGCACATTTCACCCCCTTTCCATCTGTCAATTCCGAGCACACCGCTCGGGTCGAAGCCTCGGTCGAAGCTTTCCTGGAAACCCCAGGCACGGGAGAAATTGCCACAGCGGTATTTCACTTTTCACCCAGCATGGTACGCAATACCATCAAGGGGTTGAAACCCAAAAAGGCCCCCGGGCATGACGGAATTACAACATGGCCTTGCGACACGTTCCCTTCAAGACGATCGCCGCTGTAACGAGACTGCTAAATGGCATCGTCCGCACTGGACATTTTCCCACTAGCTGGAAGTTGGGTCACATCATTATGTTGCTCATACAGGGTAAGGACAGTAGGAGAGCGGACAATTATCGCCCGAAGACCCTAGAGTTGCTCTTACTGAGACAACTCAACCCCTTTCTACCACTCAGAGACGAGCAATTCGGCTTCCGACCCAAACACGGTAACTCTCACCAACTGGTCAGGGTCACCCATTTGCTCGCTGTGGCTAGAAACAAAAAAGAATCTGTTGCCGCCGTATTCCTCGACATGCAAAAAGCAATCGATTCCGTATGGCATAACGGGTTAATATATAAATTAATCCAAAGCAATGTGCCTAAGGCTCTCGTAAAAGTGATTGCGTCATTTCTCTCGGACAGGAAATTCCAGATGAGTGTGGACG
This sequence comes from Eumaeus atala, assembly GCA_017140195.1. Classification (NCBI taxonomy): domain Eukaryota; kingdom Metazoa; phylum Arthropoda; class Insecta; order Lepidoptera; family Lycaenidae; genus Eumaeus; species Eumaeus atala. The sequence continues at coordinate 855,516 of JAFELO010002000.1, forward strand.
GGGTCTTGTCCGAGAAGAAATCCATTAGCGCAGGTGTGCCTCAAGGGAGCTGTCTCTCACCAGCCCTCTATAACTTCTACGCCGGGGACGTACCTGTCTCCCCCGGGGTAACCGCCGCGCTCTACGCGGACGATACCGCGTTCTTCGCCGCGTCTCTGAACGCGAGTCACGCGGCAAAAAAATTACAGATAACCCTCGATCTCCTGCCGGAGTGGCTACAAAAGTGGCGGCTGGCGACTAATTCATCAAAGACGCAAGCGATCGCCTTTACCAAACAGCGCACCGCACCAGGTATGCTTCAGGTACAGCACACCGCAATACCATGGCGCAGGACAGCCAAGTACCTGGGAGTCGTGCTGGACTCCGCACTCTCAATGGCTCGTCAGGCCGTAACAGCCATCCGACAGGCCAGATTAGCCACCGCCAGGCTGACGCCTGAGCGAGTGCTATCCCATTGAAAATGAGGATAGCACTCTACAACGTCCATATCGGATCGAGGTGAACGTACGCGACTCCTGCCTGGCACCACCTGCTGTGCGTAAGGAGCAAGCAAAAGCTCCGTGCCGCCCACAACAAGGTGCTACGGCAACTGGTTAAAGCTCCAAGGTTTGTGAGAAACCAAACGATGCTCAGGGACCTGCGCGTAGAGTCCCTCGACGACTTTGGCGGCAGGTTGTCGCGCAACCTGTTCGAAAAGGCGGACGCGTCGGAGGACGAGACTCTTAGGAGTCTCGCGCCCTGGCACGCCCGCCCCCCCGACAGATATAGCCTGCCGAGGAAGGGGGACGGATAATCCCGTTTCATCATCCTTGAACCAACCAACCACTAATCTACATTTTATTTTCCACAAGTTTTATATTTCTCTCTCTCTCGCCGGACGTTGCAGGCGGCATCGCACACACGGGCGTTTCCGAGTGGGATATGGCAACCCCGTTGCCACTCTCTCGCTAGGATACGGTCCGCCGCTTCTCCTGCGGCAACAACCTCCTGGCCCAGAGCCCCCCTCTTCTCTTTTCTTTTATTTTCTCGTCTTACCTTTACATTTTCACGAACCACCGTGTCATAAATACAGCTTGCGAGTCGGTGCCTGTCCATAGAGTCATCACAGGAGTGGATCCATACACGGTTCCCAGTTCGCTCTGGGACCTGTGAGAGTGCCCCAACAAATGGACAGACGCCGGTCGTACAAAGATTTCAATAGCCCAGGCGCATAAATATATGTGAACACAAACTCAGAGGTCAATATGACCTCGCATTAACCACAACCTCGTATTGACGAGGTTCGAACCACAAATCTCCAGTAGGGAGCAAAGCTCCGGTCTGGACTCCCCTCGACCCGGCAACGGGACCGAGTGAACTGAAAACGCGGCCGTCTAAGTCGAAACAAACAGCAAATGTAATACTCTCTGTCTCTCTTCTCTTATAATGAATCTTTCTGAGAATACGGGATTAGGCAAAGGTAGTAAAGACAGTTTTTTCATCTCTATTCACCAAGATGGACGCTCGTTATTACATAACTGCCTATTGAATCACTTTTCTATCTATATTATCTACATGAAATAAAATACGCTAGGTATGTTGATGCCACAGAAAATGGATTATTGCCCTTTCTTTGTTAAATTAAGTATACAATAGTTAATTAACTAGTCACTTATTAGTAAATGAAACTAGGTGATTAGTTATTACTGTTGTGTCCTACCAAATTTTTGTATAATTAACTATATTAATTGGAATAATTCATATATGCAAAGTAAATGTGTGTGCGAATGCGTCAACTCTAGGGATGTCTAGTGTTTCGACCCATTTCTTGTTCTTTGTTCTAGCCCTTGTTTTCCTCTCTATTTCCGCCTGATTTTCCGATACTCTACAGCATAGCATCGGAAAGTAGAAGTATCGGAAGTAGTTAATTCAATACGAATTAAGCCCTAGCCTATCCAGTTCCCTAAAAAAGCTCTAGGGTTGACGCTCTTTGCATATAAGTTTTAAAGTAATTAGAATAGTGAATTAAACAAAAAATCGATAATTAGAAAGAAGAATCAACGTCATTTATGTATGATCAAACGTTGATAGATACTTATAATGTAAAATTTACATAAATGTATGAAAAAAATCGAATGGGGCTAACTTGGGGGGGGGTCCATCCATAACTAACTTTTATTAAATAAAAAAGTGAATAACAAACGATTATTTGGAACGAACAATCAAGAACTAACGATATATCAGTATAAAATCAAAAAAGATTTTTTTAGGACTAAATCTGGTGAGCCAACAGACAGACAGTCCAAAAGAGGCAGAGTTACCACTAGGCTTTCATATTTTATTGAGAAAATTAATAAGTGGAATGGAATTAATTATTATGTTAATATATGCAATAAACCATACCGTGTAATACATCTTATGATTGTTAGTTTTTGTTCGTTATTTTCTCTATAAAAAATAATAAAAAATGTAAAATATTTTATTTGTTTATTATTTTAAATGATTAATATTATATAGCTAAATATTTAATGTGTTTTGTGCTGCGCTTGTATTTCTAAGGTCTTTGAATGCCGTGCTGAGGGCATGCTTTCAATGTAATTAGGCAGTTCGGTTTTAGGGAATGAAATGAAATTAATTATAAGCCGTTTCATTAAAGATAATCTCAAATGACGGATCTTTCATACTTTCTCACTCATAAACTATTGTATATCTGCCGTCACATTTACAAAAAGTATTCGATACGCAAAATTTTTTAAAATAACTTTTTTGTTACTATTTTCATTTTATTGTTATGTAGTGTTTTTCAATTTGCATAGTACTTAAATTGTTGCAATTATTAAGTGAACGTGAAGATATCTCGTTTATTGTTGGATTAAAGGGCTTTCAACAGTACCATACAATAAGTAAAAACTTTTTATGCAGTGTAGGAGTCAAATGAGATGTTGGACTCTTAGGTGAATATGATTGATATCCCGTTTATCCGTATAAGAAATAATATTTAGATTATAGAAACAGTTACAGTATATATATATATATATATACATACATATATAACCCAACTGAATCCTTCTATGGGCTTCCTTCTCGAAGTTATGTCTATCTGATTGCAATAGTTGCCCGAGGTAGACGTATTCGTCTTCCAGAATAGCACCATCGACGTTGACCAGCCTAGAAAACATTTAATACATGATTTTGATATTTCAACTACTTAATTTGTCGATCTTTATCTTTTTTGTTCGCAGAAGGTATGTCAGAGTCTGTAAGAAATACCCATTATCACCACAAAAACGCTCTAGTATCCGAAAGCACTTGCACGAAGAAAAATCGTAAATTCGAATAAATACGTTAGGTACTTACATGATGTCGAATGTCTTTTTAGGTTTTCTTCTTTTCCTGCCTCATATGTTGCACTTCGTCGCTCGCTACATTTGTCCAGAGACAAGTATTAGGAATGTTTTAATAATCCTCTTTTACGTTGCGCAGTCGAACAAAAAAAAAGATAATGATCGACAAATTAAGACGTTGAAATATCAAAATCATGTATTACATGATTTTCATAACATGCTTACAAAATTTGCGATTTTGCTATTGTCACAATTTATGAAATGGTAATCTTGCGCGGGATCAGTAAAACTTCAGACGGAAACTACACGGTCTAGAGAATAGATGGCATTACATTCCGTACATTAAAACTTGTGGCTTCCTAGTATCAAACTGTCACCGGTAAGCCTATGACGGCTGATTGTCGTTTCTAACAAAGTTGAAGTTCATTCAATAATAAATTTAAATATTAACTTAGTTGTAAACAAACATTGTGGTGTACTCCCAGGATTTTCTGGTATCTAACAGATATTTGAAACTGATACTCAACTCTAGTACTTCCACTGATCCTTTTATTAAATAATGCTTATATTTTGTATAGAAAGAAATGTTTAATGGAATATAGGATAACCAAATTAATTTTCACATGCTTATCTTGATACTATTTAAATCGTTATTTATCGTCTGTTTAATTTCAGGGCCCAACATGGGTAAAGGAAAAAAGTTCATGGGTAAAAAAAGGAAAGGAAATTTTAAAGGAAAGGTTAAAAAACACCAGAAGTCCCATCAAGACCATGAGGCACGTAATAAGAAAGCTTTATTTAATCGTTACAAAGACAAACAAAAAATCGAAGAAGTGCTATTAAAAAAGAAGCAAATGGAAGAAAAATTCTTGAAGCAAAATGTTTCATATTCTGAAAGTGAATCAGAGGAAGATGTATATGAACAGTTAGTGTCTTGTCTTAAAGGTGCGAAATACTCTAATAAAGTTATAGAGAGTGACGATGATGAAATCTCAAGTACGGATGAGAATACTTTACATGAGACAGGAGAACAAAACATGACTCAAACTAAAGACGGTGATGACTCTGAAGTAGACAATGCTGGTTATCAGGATATTATGGTATATATATATATATATATAAGATTTGATTAATTTATATTATCTTTCTTTGGACCTTAATAAGGCCAGTGTGCTGGCATGGTTAAACCAGTTCAGATTTATATCTTTGTGGAAGTTGAATGTGTGCTGATTACATAGAAAAGTAAGGGTGCCCTAGGGTTCCTTAGGCTTCATATGGAAACAAATACTTAGCAATTGTGTAGCCAGAAATATGACCATCACACATATTTCATGTGCAATGTCGGAGAATTAATAATTATTATACAAATCTAAAATACAATTTCAACAGAGTTTTGAATGTTTATTTGCGAATGTAACCTGAATTATATTTTCTCCAAATTTTTATTGTAAACTATGCCCTAATTCTTATCAACTTAATTTTTGTGTTATTAAATTTTTCCTTGTGATTTTTCAAATAGAAGAAGAAAGGACCTTACTTTGAGAATTAAGCTTAAAAATTTATACATTTTCAATATTCTTGAAACAAACTTCTTATTGTTGCAGATCACAAATCATGAGGAAAATGAAAATGATATTGATACAATAGATGATCCATTTACAAAACATTTTGAGTATGAGCTGGGTGATGAACTCCTAGTCTCATTATCAAACAATCCTCCAAATGTAAAGGAGACTCATGAATCATGGCCAACTCTAAAGAAAATAATAATCACTATACCACAGCCGGTACAAACATTAAGGAAGACAAAGTTGAAAGCGCTTTTATTAGAAGATAAAGTCTATGCACCTATAGCCAGCAATCCTCATTTGATAAATCAAGTAGATTTTAAAAGTCTTCATATAAAACCTCAAATTCATGGTAATATAGTATTAGCGAACAAAACAAATCTAATTAAACGAGACTTAGAATTGAGTGCTATGTTTACTCCATTGCAAAAAGAATTGTTTTCAATAATTAACAATTACCAAGACCTCTATTTCCCAGAGAGAACATTTACTAATGCGGATGAGATACGCTATACTTACTGTTTACATGTTGTCAATCATATGCTAAAAACACGAACAAAGATTATACACCATAATGCAAAGTTAGCCAAGAAGTCTCAAAGTAAAGAGAACTATTCTGAGGAATTTCGTGACCAAGGATTAGTTAGACCCAAGGTATGAAATATATTTAATATGACTTGGTGCCTGCCTTTTTGTTCGCGCACTTCTTTGATTTTGTAGATTGTGCTCACATGGCCTATACACCAAAAAAAATGTTCCATTCAATCCATCTAATAGTTTAGAGACTTATTTAAAAAAATGTGTTTATATGTTTGTTCAGACAGACAAACATTTTTTCTCTATGAGTTTTTCTCACCCTAATGTTTTTACTGCTATATTATATGTTTAAATTTCATCATCACCATTATCAGTCCTTATCAGTCCAATGCTGGACGTAGGCCTCCTTCTATGAACACCAAGACAGCTTGGGATATTCCCAGCTACTTCACGGAGATCGTCTAAAATGATTAAAATTATTGTTAAATTAATGATTTATGTATAATGCCTATGAGTCAATAATTATAAATAGTTCAGAGTTGTAATGTTAGTATGGACGATTTTGGAAATTTCGCCTGTTATCAGCATTTGCTGACAAAAGTTCTAACATGGTACTTATCAGTGATATTATAATATGACATTTTTGTTGTCATGCAAATGCATGCATGCACACAAACAAACCACAGGAAGCATGAGAGCATAGCGGTCACTTAAGGGTGAGTGAGAGGTCCCCAGCTGTTCTAACCCAGTTTTGCTGTAGTGAAGCATGGCACTACCCCTTACTATCCTTGGAAAATTTAAAAAATGTCTAACATAGATTTAGGTGTTTGTACATTTTGGTATCAATTTTGTCATTATTAGTTATTTACATTTTTTAGGTACTAATAATAGTTCCTTTTAGAGATGCAGCATACAGAATTGTAAAAACTTTAATAGATTTGGTTGTACCAAAGGAAGCTGGTCAAGTCATAAATAAGAATAGATTTGAATGTGATTTCACAGGCAATGAAATACTAATGCCAACTAAAAACCCAAAACCTGAAGATTATGAGTTGTTGTTTAGTGGTAATACAGATGACACATTTAGAATTGGCATGACATTGACAAAAAAGACTCTCAAGGTAAATATGCGCTCCCGTCAGACACTGTCCTAACAGCTAGTGTCCATAAGTGCCGAAAATGTTGCTCTAGTAATCTTACATTGTTACGTTGCGGATTTTTTTTTATGAGATAAGGGCAAACGAGCAGGTGGGTAGTGACTACTGCCGCCCATAGACATCTGTAAGACTACGCCTCTTGCAGACGCGTTGCCGGCTTTTAAGGAATAGGTGTGCTCTTTTCTTGAAGACCTCTAAATCGTATCGGATGGGAAATACCAAGGGAGGCAACTGGTTCCACAGTACAATTGTGCGCGGTAAGAAGTGGTGTTTAAACCGCACTGTTGTGGATTTACGGACATCAATGTGATGGGCGTGGAACTTAGAGTTCTGTCACGAAGTCCGAAGGTGGAACACTCCCCATCAAAATACGATAAAAAACGCACAGCGAACCGACTCAAACAATCGGGCTGTCCGGAAACAACTTCTGGTCTGGCTGGTCGTCAACGATGCGAGTCGCTCTACGTTGTATGAGGTCAAATGAAACGAGCTGATATTGCGGGGCCCCTGCCCACAGGTGGGAGCAGTACTCCATACGCGGTCGGACCTGCGCTTTATAAAGTTGCAGCCGATGGCGGCTGGATTGGAGTATCGTTTCGCCTTATAGAGCACGCCCAACTTCTTTGAACAGTCCTCTGGAAATTAAGCTTTAAAATTAATACATTTTCAGTATTTTTGAAACATTTTCCAACATATTGTATCCAAGAATATATTTAAAAAGGAGGAGTTGAAGGTCATCCCTCAGGCCTGACATAACAAACACAAAAATAAAATGACTATCATATGCAGTACCGTGTTTCTGAAGTTATGACTATAAATCATAATCCAGCCGGTTAAGGTTGGGACTAGATGAAGGGTAGTCTTCAGCTCTGATCAAGTCTCACACGTTCATTTTAACTAAAATTGTGCGGATCGAGCTGTATGATCTAGTCTTGCTGGGAGGACCATACTTGGTCATTGAACATGCTTGAATGTAGTTAAGCTCCTTAATAGCTTAAGCGGCTTAACTACATTCTCAAGAATGGTACTTGGTACACTTGTGCTAGTGTTTTAATACCTTGCTCTCAAAAGTATGTCTCAGTCAATCCTTCATAGCTAACACCCCGCCAAGCCAACACTGAAGTCGGGTTATGCCCATGTGACACTTTGTCGTATAATTGGGAAAGCTTCCCAGAGCTTTGAGTGTAAATACGGTAATTTTGTTTGTTAAAATGTTGCTCAATTGTATTATAAAATTCTCGTCTGTAAACAAAAACTTTCTGTGACCTCCACTTGTGTACTGCTTCAGTAGTTGTTTCGATTTTACCACCTTATATTTAATTTATCAGTTAGGAAATGACTAGTGCGTCTATTACATGCTACAGGTCTTAAGTCACCTCTTAAAATACCCGTCAGGTGCTATCTTCATTTCCTGAGATAAAATCTTTTGCTTTCGAACAGGATTTTTTAGAATTCTTTCCCTGACTGCTTTGACCACATTTTTCGTGCGAACACTACGTGGACGGTCAGATTTTTCTCTGTCACAAACTATGAAGTCTCCTAGTATCTGTTAATAGCCCGGTACAGAAATACAGTGTGTATGGAGAGTTTTAAAAATTGCATTTGGTGATTCTTTTCTCTTTATCACCCCACTCCAATTTAATACCGCAAAAAATTCCACAATGTATTGGCGCCAAAATGGGAAAACGCTATGAACAATCGTATAAAAATGACATTCCAAACTCAAATGTAATATTTTTTATTTTTTATAGTAACAGTATTTATGGCCAGGCTAAGTAGATAAATATCAATCGCTATACATATACTCTGCATGGGACTCTTCGAAACCAGAAGTTATATAAAAGCGTTGCGATATACCAACCCATCTCATTCATAGACCCATCCAAAGTCACAAATCACACTAAATGCGACACCATAGCTTTCACTTTATAGTGGTATTCTCACCACCCACATGCCTCTTACTGAAATTCAAAGTAAATATCTATTTAAGTCCAGAATCATATTTAAAAAACCACATTTAATTTTCAGCTGTATACTGATTTTTATTCATCGGACATAATTATTGCTTCACCGCTGGGCTTACGAATGATAGTCGGAGCCGAGGGTGAAGAGGAACGTGACTACGACTTCCTGGCTTCGATCGAAGTATTGATCATGGATCAGACTGATGTATTCCTTATGCAGAACTGGGAACATTTGTTGCATGTCCTTGATCATCTTCACCTGCAGCCCAAAAAAACACATGGTGCGGACTTTTCACGTGTCCGTTTGTGGGCTGTCAATGGATGGTCAAAATACTATAGGTAATTTAATTTTTATGGTTCCACGCCTCAAAAAAAAAAAACTGCTTGTCAGTAAGTACTGATAGGGAGTATGTACCTTATATATAGTATACAGACTGCTGGATTATAATACAAGGAAAATTGGAAACACCATTAGTAATAGTAAAACTATCAAATTAATCCTACAAACAAAAAACATATTTTCAAAAGAACTAAATCAGAGATAGATAATTTAGTTTTATTGTATCATATGTTGAGATCGCCAACCTGCCGTGATGCGCCACTCTTTGCGCTACGTGCGGATTGCCCCTGTCTTCTAGGCCCCACGCCCTTACCCCCCTAGACCCCGTACCTATAGCGACTGCGCAAGTGGCGTTTGTGGGGTGACAGTTTTGTAATAGGATACATCGTGTTGAGATTTGTTAAAATGAAAAATAATATTTTGTGACCAAACTATTGAATATATTGTATAAACTTTTTGTGTGTAGGCTAGGAACGAACGGTTTCCAATTTTTCGGTGAATCATAACCCCCACTCTGTATATATTCTCGTTAACCTAGGAACATGAAATTTGGCGAGATAATGCTATACACCTAAAGAATTGTGAAACCACTGAAGTGTTACGTGTCTAGTCAGAGGTAGTGCGATTGCATTCGAACAGAGCAAGCATGACCAGGCAGGTATGCCTCGCTCACATGATACTGCTTTACAAGTGATCCATATGCTATCGACTTTGTTAGTAGCCGGTGGCCCATTGGGAATGACGCGACGAATATAGGCAATATATTTGCATAATCGCTAGCGGTGTGAATGTTAATGAGTGTCCATGTTAGGGATCACCAGTCTTAATCACTTATGTCAATGTGTGCTTTTCTAGTAAAAAGATATTAATATTTATTGCAGACAAACGTTAGTATTCTCTTCAGTGACCCTGCCCGAAATCAAGTCAATATTGAATAGACATTGTAAGAACTACGCAGGCAGAGCTGTGGTGTTCAATTACCCGGTGGTGAGCAGTATCCAGGAAATCGTAGTCCAAGTGCCACACCTGTTTCACAGGTGAGTGCCATTTGTTCTTCGTCCCACATCTATATCCAGATATTATCAGCTAACTAATGTAGGATTTTGGCGAGGCCGTATTTTTTCCTTTTTGATAAAACTTGTAAGTCATTACAATTTCATAGTCATAGTAATAAGCCTGGGTTTTTAGGATTCCGTACCCCGAGGGTAAAATCGGGACGTATTACTAGTTGCTACTAGCGCCGACCGCTGATAAATGTTGTCATGTGAAAAGGCTTACGGTGCCTTTGAGACTCTCAGTATTGTGTTTGGATACGGGTTAAAGACTCCGGTGTACGTCTGTTCATATGTCCGTCTACCGGTCATCAGGCCGTAGCTCATGAACCGTGATAGACAGACAATTTACTAAGGTATATAGCTGCTTATCTAATATCATTCATCATCATTATCAGCCTTTATCGGTCCACTGCAGGGAATAGGCCTCTCTCAATGAGTTAATGCTCACAGTTGCCACGCTAAGCAGGCGGATTAGCGATCGCAGATTAGGTTTCGGACCGGCGCCACTGCTGCCCGTTGCCGATCTGATTGATGATACCGCCATCACTCGGCGCGAACGCCGTCCGGTTCTTCCGTCTGTTTCATAGTGACACCAGACAACCAGCTCGCTGAGGCCTCATTGTTGTTAAGAGACTAGTGTCCTTTGACGACTTTCACGTCACCTTGGGGTTGGAATGAGAGTGAGGTAATTCTTAGGCCGCCCCCACACAGCTTACCTAATACAGATAGTCCAAATTCTCTCTTGCTGTTATAACAATAGACACTAAAAAATATAATAAATTAAAAGTAACCAAAAATATCTCAAGCCGCCGAGTCCGATCCGCACTTGACCGTTTTTAAATATAGAACAAAATAGTCATTAGGTGACTACCAACGCCCACAAGTATAATATTTGTACAAATTGGGTAATCCTCTTTCATCCTATCCTCAACAATGGACCACAGGCTTCTCACAAACCCCACGAAATTCAATCGGCTCGGCGTGTGACAGCTACGTCCGCGGTCGTCCTGGCTCGGCTCTACCTACTACATAGAGATACTGTTTAACGGTTACAGATTCAGCGCGGCCGACCCGCCGAGCTCCGTGGAGGCCAGGTTCCAGTATTTCGTCAAGGAGGTGCTGCCCAAGCAGCTCGACGCGCTCATGAGTCACACCCTCATCTACGTGCCCAGCTACTTCGACTACGTGCAGATCAGGAACCACTTGAAGAAGGAGAACATCAACTTTGTGCAGATATGCGAGTACACTAAGGTAAAGTTACACTTTAGTAGGAGGTAGAGCAGCACGGCCGGGGAGGTGCCTCTTGCTCAAAGATGCCGTCGTAAATTGAAGTTTGTAAGCCGGTGGCGCATTTGGAAGGGGTGGGATCTGTATAACAATTAACCGATTAGAATGAATCTAAACAGGATAGCTGTCATATTGTGGCAGTATCGTAAAAATGGGAGGTACCTCACCAGTCGTGCCGTACAGATTACTAATTTACTTTAAGTGGTGCATTATTACATGTTTAGACACTTTTCTCATGTGAGCTATTAAATCGCGTGGAAAAAAGCGTTGAAATAAAGCATATAGGAGTCCGTACATTAGTTCACACTGTGCACGACGATGACGTAAGGAAACGCCGCCGTGTGAACAGTTGGTTGGCCCACGCGATATAGGGTTTTCACACGACTAATACTTTAAACTAGACAGATTTTAACACATCTGAGAAATATGCGGAAAGGGAGCAAGAAAACATACGACTTACGTAACAATTAAAAATATTTAGTTAATATATTTGTTTGCAATACACAATATTATTACATGAACATGAGTTCTATGTTTTAGTCCACTAGGATTTCATCATTAAACTTATAAAAAGAATCTGTCGCTCGGTAAATGTTTTACATTACTTGAATTTATGTTGAAAAGGTCTCTGTCTAAATTTATGTTCATAAGATCCGCAACTACGTTATAAAAAAACTCACTGGCCCCTAAGATGTATGCATTCTGCCCGTAGCTCGTCTTCACCGGTTGCATATAAAAGATTAGGTTTACGAAGCGACGATGTACCTGTGCGTAGGCTGATCCTCTCTAAGAGTTCCGGACAGTCAACGCTTCAATTCGCCACATTCACTAAGTGGCACAAGTCCCTATATCCCTTCGTGCTTTAAGCGGTAAGAAATGAAACTTCCTGCACCTCTCTTTATAGCTCGTAAGAAATATTTTCTAAGTGTCTTAAAAACGTGCCTCATTTTTTTCTATCCTAGATATATTAAAATAATCAATTCATTAGTATATTAAAATTATTAATTTATAATTTTTATATTTATTAAAATGTATTAATTTATAAATTTGCTATGTGTCCCAGGACGCGAAGATCGCCCGCGCGCGCGACATGTTCTTCCACACGGAGGCGCACTTCCTGCTGTACACGGAGCGCGCGCACTTCTTCCGCCGCCTGCGCGTCAAGGGCGTGCGCCACATCATCTTCTACCAGCCGCCCGCCTATCCGCACTTCTACTCCGAGCTCTGCAACCTGATGCTGGTCTGCACTTGATCATTTATTGTAGAGAACTGTCGTATACCGCATGCGTCTGTTGTAGAGTAGGTGCAGCTGAGGCGAGTTAAGATTGATATGCAAATCTTTTCTTGTTAGAAGTCTACATTATCCACGATGAGCTATTCAGTGGTAGAAGAAAAAGGAATCCAACCTGCTCAAGGTTATCCGGCATGGACCGTTATGATTTGTATTTTCTTTTTATAGAGTTCGTTTACACCCCGTATACGAGCAATCGGAGCCATTTTTACGACTACCGACGCCCAGAAACATCCACATAATTACTATGCCGATGCGTTGCCCTCCTTTTCACGTCTTCCCCCGATGGGTCACCGGCTACTCGCAAACCGCATGAAACGCGACACCGTAGGTGTCACGTTACTACAGTATCGAGTGAGAGTTACCTCCCCGGTCGTGCCGGCCCAAATCCATTGCATAAGAGATCATCATGCAATCAAACACTGTCGCAAAAACGAGGGGTCATAGTCATGGGATTTTATGTGTCCGTCTAACTCTGACCCTGTCTCCCAAACGGATTATCCGATCAATTTATAACATTAGCATAGTGGACATTCAATCTTATCAGTCTGCAATTTTTACTAATACGACCTACGCCTTTTTAGAAATTTCAACAGAAACTGATAAAGAAAGTATATTTTTCTAAATACGATAAAACAATAATGATAACTTGCTTTAAGACATGGTCCATCATACCACCGTCGGCTTCACACTTGACACCGGTGAAGTAATAAGATTTGTTTGTCTGCTTTGATAAAATAATCTTATCGTCTGCCGACACGCAACACATAGGAACTAAGCAAAATGTTTGTTACAGGAAGGTTACCAAAATAAATATGGTGGGAGCAAATGTAACATGACGGTGACTATTTTGTACTCCAAATACGACATGCACCGTTTGGCCGCCATCTTGGGTGAGTCGCGGCTCGCCAGTATTGCCACCTCGGATAAATCTGTGCACATGTACATTACTGGTGCTAAATAAAACATTGTGCTAAATAAACAACTGGTGCTAATATACAACAATTTTTATTTACCAACTGATCTCCGACTCGCTTTCTGTTCAGTTTGTCTATTACGGGGAGTTTCGGAATGTTGCTGATAAGTAGAGAATGTGAGAGAAAGCTATAGCTATAGGAAATTTCGTCGCAATCGATATAGTCACGTTTTTTCGTAATGACTTCATAGACTTTAGTGAGATCGATATATTTAGCTATTACATAAATAGGGTAGGTAGTAATAAAACAAACTTCATGTGTGAATTTTATTATTCGTTAAATATAAAAATGTTGCCTACGTAGAGATAAATACATATGCAGATATTTATATCACTTGATGCGCGGCGCTATGTGTGCGTGTGCTTGTCAATGCTGCTCTGCGTTGCGTGTGGAGTGTGGCAGTGGCACGCGTGTCCTTATTGACACTCCCGAGTCGCGTTCCTCACGAAAGAACTTGTGTTATTTTTACATTATTTAAGAGTAGTATTTACAATGCTCGACAATAATCAAGATGCGATTTTCCTACTATCCGTAAATGTTATTTTAAGTAGAACCAATATAACCAACATATTATTTAAGAATGAGTGTGCTTACTGTAAAAATAATAAAAATTATAAACAATCGAAAGCGAACGTTGGGTCACCTCGCTATCAATACCAATTGAAGGTTTTTACGACGTGCTGTTCCTTCGTTTTTATTTGTATTATGATATTTTGAAATAAAACCGAGAAGTCATCGTTAAACATTCTATACGACGCGACGGACCAAACAGTTGGCGATATATGCTGGGGGCGCCGCCATGACAGGCTCAATGCGTTTTGGCGCGTTTCTTATTCATTTCAACTTTGGTGAAAAATTTCTTCGAAAATAGAGAAATTCAGAAATAATGAATAAAAATGCAAATGTGTACAGATATAACGTGTATAATATCATAATATATAATTAGTGCTTTTCATCTCGTTATATGTGCCATTATCAAGATCAAGTTCTTGACACTCGCCGTCAATGAGAGTTTACAGAAATGGCGCTATTGAGCGTGAGCGCTTATGTGTGTGCGGGAGTTGGCGGCAAGGCTGGAGTCACACTTACCTACTCTGTCAACGGCAGCTGGCCATTTTGATGGGAGTGTGTAGCACCCCCAGTCCGCACGTAATGCGACAGCTGTCACCGTACAACGGTATCTTTTGAGCAAGAGACGCCTCTCTCGAAGATCTTTCTAAAGTCTAAAACAACGATGGCGACAATTGGCGTAAAAGCCACCTTTTATGTTATATGCTCGTGCCCAAAAAAGAACGTAATAGGGGTAAGCCTCCTGTCACAGTAAAGGTGTACCAGGTGTTCCCAAACTTTTTCAGCGTTTTCTCGTTCCAAGTATTAATAACCAAGAAATACAGTTATTATGTATAATGGTATTTCTACTATAGACCTACAGAAAATGAAAAAATAATGAAAATCATGCGAGCTTAGTGTTCGTCGGCACACATTTTCAATTGCTGATAGCGCGATTGCAATTTTTTAAAGGAAGCGCTGATCACCTGACCAACCCCCGAGGCTCCACAGGGCACTGCGTAGCACACTTTCGGAACCCCTGGCAATACATTCTATTATTTAAAGTACAAGCTTATAGCAATATTTACTCATCGGACACATAACGCCTTGCCTGACATTTTTATAAATTGTAATACAAGATACACGATTGCATACTGAGCTGTCCTTCTAAAGGATCTGTGATTATACATAAACATACATTTTTGGAAAGGCGACCTTCTGCGCAAGATTTTAAGCTGTTCTTACAAAATGCATAATTTGACACGTGCACATCTTTTATACGGACGGTTTCGAGACGCTGTAATTATGTCGTGGTATTTTTGTAAATCAATGAAGTACCCGTTCGCTTCTAGGATCAATATGCTTATATCTACTTGAACTTAGATTTTGATTTGATAAATATTTCGAAACAAAGTTGATTTTATTATTTAGGAAATAGTACTTATAATATCCAATTGTCACCTGTATCAGCTGTATATTATAAGACAAATATTTAAATAATTACAATAATTTTTGTTTTATAAGTTATAGGTATTAGGTACAAATTTAGTAAATAGTACTGAATTTGCCCCATAGCCCTCGGTGTTATCTATAAATTATAAATTAAAAATAATAAGTATGTACTTATGTTTGTGTAAAGCGTACATTAGCTTTTATGGTACGTTCACTTTAAAATTCGTTGCTGTACGGTGTATATAAGCATCTACTGATTTGATTGTTAACATATTCTACACATAGAGCAATAACTTTCAGCTTATTATCAATCATGAGTACTAGTACTACTTAAATATTATAAAGAATAAGTAATTGTATCATTTCAAATATTTCCTAAACCTATATAACAATATGATAATATGAGATCAGAGAAATTTATGCCATCCTGTTCCTAGTTTAATTTACGTATCGACATGGCTGGTGTAGCTCTTACATATGCGTCTACATTTGTTATCAATCGTACTTAATTAGGCTCTATGGAAACAAACATTCGTGTACAATAAATAGTGATTAAACAATTGGTGTTTACTTTTCAGACTTCTACGATTAAATATAGTTAGTACAAAATATAACTATTTCACGTTATACCTAGATAGATGCGTTCTGACATCGATAATTAGACGGACGTTACCTGTACGTTCATTACGTTGAAAATATTAATAGAATATCTTCAAAGAATGTATATCATGTGACCGTTGCTATGTTAAGGATCGTCGTGTCGGTGAGATTCTCTGGTTCGGTGGTGTCCGTCGATGTGAAACGTTCCATTTCTTCTGGAACATCTGTTGTTGTCTCAACGGTGTCGGTGGATGTGAAGTTGTTGAGGCTATCTATCGTTGTTTCTGTGCTGTTGTCGTTCACTGTGGTATCGCTTCGTCCTGTAAAGATAAATAACATTGTATTTGAACATTCGTGTACAGTGTGTTAACGTAATTAAACATTTGTCACGTTTTAATGTAGCGTAAGTTTCGATAAAATACAGTCCCAGGAGAATGTGTGGCACGTTTTTAACAGAGTAAAATATTGCAAACTAACTTTGTTAATGGTAAAAAATGTAATTAATTTATACGAATATTAAGGGTCATCACGCTAGAATTTTTAAGTACTTTCTGTAATTCGTCGGAGGGGGCCCTCTGCATCCCTATTTATAGAAGCTTAGCCAATGAATGTTCTCACCCGTGGGCACTGGGACTACTGGTTGCCTATCATACTATACTTAGTCTGGGCATAAATACTGTTACAATTAAAAAGAAAAAAATATTACATTTCAATTTGGGATCCGTCAATTTTAAACGTCATGGTGCGACATTTTGCGACATTAAAGAAGAGTTGGGTGATAAAGATAACAGAAACGCTGTGGTTGCATTACTCAAAGTAGGTATGGAGCCAAATGCAATTTTTAAAACTCCCCATACACTTGGAGTTAGTAAATGTTTGTGTACCAATTTTATTTACCAGGCTATTAATAGGTACAATTAGATCTCCTCTGCTTGTGACAGAGAAGGTTCTGGTCGTCCACGTAGTATTCGTACGAAAACGGTGGACAAGGCAGCAAGGGAAAGAATTCGAAGAAAACCCGTCTGAAAGCAAAATATTAATCTTATCTCAGGAAATAGAAGATAGCACCTAGAACCATGACGCGTATTTTAAAAGATGGCCTAGGACTTGCAGCGCGTAAGAGACGCACTGGTCACTTATTAACTGATAAATTAAAGATGAATAGGGCGGTCAAATAGAAACAACTACTGAAGCGGTACGCAAAGGGAGGTCACAGAAAAATTTTGCTTATGCATGAGAAAGTTTTTACAATTTAGGAACATTTTAACAGACAAAAAGACCGCCTCTGGTGTAACGGTACGGGTGTCGCCTGTTAAGACCGTTAGCCTCGTGGGGTCCTGGGTTCGATCCCCTATTATTAAATGTTTTTCAGATTATTCTGAGCACGCATTGAGTACGGGATTGGAATGTGCCCGAAGTGGCCATAGGCTTGCCATCTATAACATGATGGGCCTCAGTACCTTTTTTTTGATGACGAAGGAGAATGTATTTACGCATGATGCCTGGGAGCCCGGGTAGCCCCCAGACCTATGTTAGACTCTGCCATTGGGCAGCAATACCAACTAAACCCCTACGGGAGCCTTCGACCGCTATTAGTGGAGGGTCCTGGATTTACAGGTAACAGGACCCTTCCAGCGACACGCTGGTCTCGACGAAAAGGACAGACTTCACCTCCTCGGGGACTGTCCGGCTACGCTATGACAGTCCCCACCACGCCGCGTCTTGATGAGGATCGGGTTCCGATCCCGGCCCGACACGGAACACAGAGGCACTACTGAAGGCGCTGCAGATACCGCCTCCTTCGTGCCCCCATTCGTCGTCGGCGGGGGGAGGCCGCGTCTCTCACCCGCTCGTCGGCTTCCTTCTGGGACACGACGGTCTCGCAGAACGAAGACATCGTCTGGTAGGACTCGTCGCTGCCGAGCATCGCGACGATGATGCGCGACTTTGACAAGTCCCCTCCGACAACTGATTTCGTGTGTGTTTGTGTGTGTGTGTGTGATCTCGGGCACACCTCGAGGGTGTGCGGGGCCGAGTCCACCGCCGCGTCACAGGGCCTCAGTACCTTCACTAGTCGTGGGTGTTCTAGTATATCTACTGGACTTACGAGTTGTGAATGGACCAGCACACTTCTGCCTACCTCTTTGGGGATAACAGGCGTGAAGGTACTTTTTTTTAAATGACCGCACTTATGCTCAAAGCTCTAAGGCAGCTTCCCAACTAGTCGACAGAATGTAACGTGGGTATTGTCCGACTTCAGTGACGGTTTGGTGGGGTGCTAGCTATGAAGGAGTGATTGAGTCATATTTTTGTGAAAAAGGTTTCAAAGCACCGGCACAAGCGTACCACGATACCATTCTTGAGGAGTTAGTTAAGCCCCTTAATAACAACATGTTCAATAACCAAGTATGGTCCTTGCAGCAAGATTCGGACCCTTCATCTAGTCTCGACCTTAATCCGCTGTATTATGATTTATGGCCAGTTTTAGAAATTACAGCTTGCTCTAAACGCCATGACAATTTGGATACCCTAAAACAATTCATACGGTTGGCTGTGAATAATTTCCCTATGGAAAGAGTGCGTGCTTCTATTGATAACTGGCATCTATGTTAAATGGACTTTATTGGAGCCAATGAAGACCACTTCGAACAAGCTTTTTATATTTTTAATGGTTTTATATTTGTGTATTAAACTAACATTGTAAAAGTAATAAATGTTATTTGATACTGAACGTGCTATGTTGGATGCTTCTCTGTCCGACAGAATTCGAAAAGAAGCCAGAGAACTAAGGTATCCAATATTTTGTTCAAAATACAATAGAAATTCGGCCCAAAAAGTATAGGCAACCCTATGGTCGGGGACCTCGAGCCGGGTGCTGTGGCATTGTACCAACCACCTTATCGTGACGTCACTGCCAATAGGACTACAGGTGTACCTGGACTCACGTCATACCGCATGAAACGTGAAAGTATTGTTATCACTTCACCACGCTACTAATCAATAGCAAATGATTAGTATTTTATACACATAACAATTTTAACCACAAGTGGAAAACCATGACATGGAGGATGTTATGGGACCCTACTTGTGGTTAAAATATACCTATAGCGGACTACACAAACAACATTATATAAAGAGCTATGCCGACACGCAACTGAAGTCTTTCAAATGTATACATCACTGATTATCTATCGTGTTAGAAATAGCTTAGAATCTACTGAATAGCTACTAGCTGTTTGTTCAGGGAAGGAAGCTCTAAAAGAAACGCTCGTATTTGCTTTTGTCTGATTTCGAGGTAGCAGTGTTGATTCCAAAAGGCGATTTTCAGCTAGGAATATCGTCGCATGAAGAGTTGTGTCAAATTGTACAGGCCACAAGTTTTTATAATACCAGAAACAACTGGTTCAGAGTAACTAGGTTTTACAACGTCTAATAGTAAGAGCTAAAACTGTGGAACATGGACTATGGACACTTAAAACTGTAAGCTTTGCTTAAGTTTGTTCTATTTATGAGAACAAACATTCCGCAATATTTTCAAAGGCAAGAAATAAATCAGTCTCTAATACAATCTTAGCGATGGATTTTTGAAAAATATTCCGCCTACCGCCCCGTAGGTCGTCACGCTTAGGCTATGTGTTCCGAAGAAGTGGCACTACAGACGTATCTGGTAACGGCATCTAAAAAAACATCTGCCCTTACGTCACCCCTGATTCTCACATCCAATATGCATTAGCTCCTGTACGGAGATCGTCCTCCCACTTGTTTGGCGGTTGGGTAGGGTGACCTAACATTGCGCAGGAGGTAAGACAGCGCGGGGCTAGTCTATCAGTAGACAGATGACTTCTGCCGCTAACTTCAGTGGTATTTTGTTGCATTATCATGAGTGACCTTGCTGAGAAAAAAAAATCAAATCAAAGGGAAAACGGAGTCAGTAGATAAGTTTGAAGTTAAATATCGATTTAGACGTTATTTTATAACATTTTGAAATCATAGGTATATTATACCGGGTCATACATTTGAAGATCTGCGAGCTGTTTAGGAAAGTTTCATTAGATGGCATTATGACTATGTTCCTGTTTAATAAGCATTTCCTTAATACTGCGCACTGTCAGGGTCTATAAAACTGCGCACGCAGGCTTACCCTACTATAAATATTATTGTATATTTTTTATTTGTTTTTATCTATTACAACTACAATAACAATATTTATTTAATTACAGTATGCCTAACAAAAGAGGAAGGAATTCAGAACGCTCTCTGTGTCTCACAATTATTCCAGATGAAGCCAAAAGAATTTAATGTGTAAGATTAAAAGAAAGGTTGTATTATCATATGTCGTGAAAGAAAGCACTGAGCTATCCTCTAAACAGAACGGAAGTTGCAACAAAGGCAGGTATGGTGCAATTTTAACACCCAAGTAGAATAAGACTTTGGACAATATTTAGAAAAACACGACAATAACTTCCAAGGTATCGTAATCGTAAGAACTCGTAAGTGTCCTCAAATCCTTACGAGTTCTTACGAGGTTGTTGGGAGACAAAAATCCAGATTAAGAACGGACAATAACATTGCTGGTAAACATTGGCTTCGCGTATTTTACAACATACGCCTAGGCTTTTCTCTAAGACTCCAACTTCTATTAGCATTGTCAAAGCCATGGATGGGGCTATGCAAAGTCCAGTGTGAAAGGTTCTTTAGAAATTACATGGAGAAATATAATTTTTACCCAACTTTTATTTAAAATATGTATACCGATTGCTTTTATGAGTTGATTTTGCCAATTTGTAATTTTTTTTATTTAGAGAAAATCAAATCTTTGTGTTTTCTTAAAATATGTAATGCACTCGATTCGACATGCAAAAGTCGAAGTATACATATTTCTCACAAAAAAAAATGTTCAAAGAGATTGTTAAATATGTGCTGCTCGCGTAAATAACATAAAAGTGTACCTTGTGCATACACGATTTACATTCGCATCGGCTTGAGTAAATAAAGGCAAGGTCTCGTAAATATTTAGAAAGAAGCACAGGCTCGTAAGCATTTGCACTGATTTACGAATACTAGTGCCGGCGTTTACTGAACAGAATGAATTATTACAGCTCTCATACTGCATATCTTTTTAATAAGTTATCGTAGTTTTGTTAGAATTTTAAAATACTTATTGCGAAATTATAGTTTTTTTATTTTATTTTTATATGTATGTTATTAAATTTAAAAAAATGTTGTTTGTATACGTAAAACGTAGGTATGCCGGCAGTTGCAATGAGTTTGGATCCACTCACAAAAATAAGTAATATATTTAATCACAACGAAAGGCCTCCCAATGGATTTAATGTGTGTATTTTTGAGTTTACATTTACACCTGGGCCAGGTAGGTGTAATACATAATTAAGAATAATAATAATAATGTCGTGCTAGCCGGTTCCATCGACTAGCTAACTGCGCAGGACATATCACAGTGCGCGAGTGTGTGCGCAGGCGCAAGAACACTCCGTGTTCCCTCATTCTCCTGTTCCGATGGGACGGCAGTCCGGAGAGAAATCAGCTCTAGCACCCACGGCTTAACATGCTCCCCGAGGCACGGGGATGTAACACCGCTAACTTCCAGATTTGGGACTGTTACTAGAAATTTAAAAATCCCAATAACACTTTGGTCCGACCCGAGACTCAAACCTCGGACCTCATGCCTGTGGCTGAACATCCTTAACACTACACTACGAGGCAGACGTCATTATAGTTGGACACAAGATACACGTTGCGCTGTCGACCGTTAAACAATTTTTTTTCTCAAGGAAAATGACGCTTACGTCAATGCTGACGTCATTGCTATCGCAATTGCCACACCAGTTCGTAGCAGTAGCGATGACTACCACTCGGGAGACGATAGACTTTTTCCTACGCACGCATACAGTCCTGGCGCAGACTGATCACGTCCAGACATGAGCCTGGATGATGTATGGATTTATAATTAAACTGTAGTATTAACGATAGATGATGCGCTTGTCAACTAAACAGTTTTAATCAATGGTAAAGCTTTACTCGCTAAGGCGAACGTAGTATAATTTGTATCTGCCGCGAGGATGATAAAAGTTTGACTTGCATAAAACCACACTCAAGACCCACAACATACTTTTCTCGGAATTACGTATCGAATAGATTCGTATCAAATCTCGCCCAAATCAGTCTCGTAGTTTGTGACCGAGAGGGTAAGAAACGAAAACGCAAACTTTTGCATTTATAATAACAGCTGTTGTTTGCTTGGTCCACATATACTAAAGACAAAACCACGCGCAAAAAACCCTAGTAGTCGCGTTTAAAATAGGAATTAATAACATTAAGTAGTAGGATTTTGTCATGAATATGGCATAGTAGTCATTGCGTGGTATTTGGTGGTGTCACAATCGACAGTAATTGTTTAAAATTAAAATCGAACATTGTGCGTACATACGCGGCTCGATCTATATCAATAATAGGGCAAGAAAATTTTATTCAAATTGATATCCTTTTTTTTTTTTTTTTTGTTGACACGGGGAAACGCATTTATGCGCCTTTACTGACCCTGGGTGGAGTCCATTGGTGTGTGGGGCTCGTGGTACATTACAGTGCCATAAGCGCCGCCTTTGGTGAGGCCATGCCTACTTTAGTGAATTCTAATCGACTACCCCGTAAACATGCAATCAATTAATACTGTTATTTTGTTATATTTTTAGTAAGAAAAAATCGATTACAATAAAACTACTTTTATGGATTTTATCGCAGATTATTTAATTATTTAACTAGCCCGACGTTTCAGAAGCTTTACATTAACCATGGTCAAGGGTGAGTCAGGCCACCCGTGACCATACGTAAAAGTAGTTTTATTGTAATGATTGATTTCTAAGTAACATTCGCGTAAACCTAGACATCAATATAGGAAATTAATCTATATTATTAATGCAGTCATAGAGATTGTTTGTATGTTTGTTTTAACGCGCTAATCTTAGGAACTACTGGCCCCTATCGCAAAATATGACGCTACGACTACTAGTATCGGAGTTACGCAGGTGAAACCGCGGGGTGATGCTAGTAAATGATACTATTACTACATATAATAACGTATGTTAACGATCCCCCAGCAAAGTAACGAAGTAACACCTATAAGCTGTTCTTATTGTATAGGAGACAGGCGAACGGTCGGCGCATCTAGCAGAAGGTATTATATTATAATTAATGACCGACGCCTATACGACACTTCCCTAGAATAGGTATCGTTCTGGTCGTTTCAACAGCAAAGCAACATCGAGCTTGCATTGCAGCCGAATTGGACCCGCGCGACCTGGGCCATCGCTCTCGCGTGCTGTCGCGTTCCGTGCGGTTTGTGAGTAGCCTGTCGCCCATTGGGGAAATGGTGTGGATAGTAACGCATTTGCATTTTCGGATATTAACGTTCGTACAAATACAAATAGCAGTCACAAATGATCTTCGATTACTCGTTTGACCTATATATAGAGCTATAATTTTAAAGAAATGTATTTTGTCCCACGCACCTAATTATGTATTTATATTTTGTAGTTACCAATATATTATTAGAAGCGTCATAAACACAATTCGGATGCATTATTACTAATAGCCGGCTATTACTGAATCGCTCTGTGGTAATGCTAAGTGATTTGTGTTTTATAAACATGATCAGTGGATCGGCGGACGTCGGTTATTGTAACTGGCGGCGGGTAAAAATAGAATTACTGCCCCAAGTGCTACACATTCATTGCGCGAGCTTTGCCGGTATTCATCTTCAAGAACATTTGCCGTATTACGGGCCACGGCGGGGTTTGGGAATTGCTTCAAATTGCAGCTACAGAGATAGATTGTAGATGTCTCATTACCTGGAACGTCTTCTTTTAACTTAATCAACTGGAAAATTTGCCAGTGTAAGACTCAAAGCAATCCACTTGAGAATCGATTTCCTAATGAAATAAAGGGTTGCGAGTTATTACTTAATCTGTGATCGGTTGTCAGTTCAGCGAATAGTATGCAAAGATATAACATAGATAGATAACCCCTTATCTATCCTAAAACGCGTTCATCTGAGTTGAAAGAGTCAGCAAATTTGGTTCACTCTGTCTCTCTTTTTTTCATTCATTTTTCCCTGCGCAATGTGTATATGAGATTAGGTGGGCAAAGATATGGATGCATTCTCATTCCTTTTATATAAACCAAAGCGTACACTCTCAGTAATAGCGAATACTCTATCTAAATTATCTCTATGACAATATGCTGGTAATGTTAAATTGTCGAGTGACAACTGGTGTACATACACGAGTATGCAGAGTCAAAGCCATTAGGTGCTGAACAGATCCACAATTCCAAAACTGCCAGATTGCACAATTAAAATTTTGCTCATTCTCTTAGCCCCAAAATGGAATTAAATCTGTTAAGAATTCAAAATTAACTACGCCTAGCTATACTTCTATAAGTATGAAGTAGAAAATCACAATTAATTCCAAATTTTGTTTAACACTTTTACACCCAAAAAAATAAATAAAAGCCGCCGAGTATAATTACTCATTTTTCTCTTTTTCTCCTGCTCTCGTCTTGTCTCTTCTTATAAGAGGGATAAAAGAGCAGCCCCCTCCCTCAGTTTGATTGGATTCGCTCAAGGTGCGATGCAGGCATAAGGTGTTACACCTTAGGATACAGATCCCTCTAGAACCTAATGTCAAATTCCGGATCAAAGAAATGTTACGTTGACTTGCTAAAGGTCGGTAACACCTCAAGTATTGCTCTAGGTGTCTACGGACGGAGTGGCGGTAGTAGCGGCACGTATGTCTCTTTTTTATACCAGGCAAACTAGCGGGGAGGTACCTAAATACTATCCTTATCATATTGATATGTCATATGATTCATAAGGAGATGTATGGATTACCGTGCAAAAGTATCGAAACAACACACTAATACTCCAGGTATCGAATATTTTCATAGGAATTAGGATCAGTACCTCCATCTTTATGAGCTTAGCGCATCCCTCTCTTAATACACAAATATCTTAGTGAACTTTTTGGTTATCATTCATCAGTAACACTAAATCAAAAATTAAAGTCATAAATTAAATTTGAGTAAAGTAACAATCAAATCGTCTTCAAACGTAACACCGTACTACAAAAGTTATAAAATAGTTTTGCTTCCGATTCCTCATCATGATGCAGAATTTAGACTCGAGCGAAAGTGGGAGAAATTTAGCTTGCAAGGTTTGATTTCAGACAGACAACCATCGGGACAGGGGAAACTAAATAAATACTTGGATATAAACTAAATTGTTGCGGGATACACAATTCGAACTGGCCACACGAAGCAGCGGCACAATCTCTTCAAAATTAAGTTAATGGCGTTTGAAATAATCTTTCCGTAAATTAGTACAGTAATTCTTTTCGTATTAAATGTCCGATAAAATGATCTTCAATCAAGGAAAAGAACATTAACATACGTCGTAAATACTTTTATATTCGTTCAATGGACACATCAAAGACACGGATTACAGTTTTTGAAATGCTCTTGTTTAGCTTTATGTATCTACGTCCAAGATATAAAGTCTTAATGTGTATAAAATGTCGTAAAAACTGTTTTATTTGTATAACTGTTGTATTTGAATGGAAGAGCGTTCCATTCAAATAATTAAAAAAAATTACAAAGTCTACTTCGATTATAGATATAATTTCCATAGGAAACGGACAGAATATTTAATCAATTTATTTATCTAATTAAATCCGCCTCATACGTTTAGTCTAAAACTTAATTCAAGGAACATAAAACAGGGCTACAGCCAGCATAAATGATTTATTCTGTATCTCTATCTGAATCTTATACTCGTACCTTGGCTTTGTGAGTAAATGATTGCTGATTTATTACCTCCGGTTTGTGAGTAGCCAGTGGTTCCTTAGTAGAGGAGGGAATGAAGGCAACACGTAAGAGTTATGTAGATGTCTATGGACGGCTGTAGTCATCAAAAGGCTCCGGTTAATAACAAACCGCACGAAATTCGGCAGGCACTTCCCCGGTCGTGTCGGTCAAGTCGGCCGCAATACAGCATGGAACTACCTCTTACCAATACTCTTTATTTTCCGCTCTCCAAAAATCAGTCCTTTTATAATTCGTTTTGCGTGTCCGATAATTAATTTGCAATGTAAATTTTACATCTTATCTACACATATTATTTAGGTACGTATTTTGGATTTCCAATCTACATAATTGATAATATTTGCAAAAGAGAACGATATTTTCATTTCGAGGACAGTTTTACTTACGAATAAACACGATCATCGAATTTTCCGCGGGAACGCGTCAGCGAACACGCCGTTAAAATGTTGGCTAGGTAAGTACCTACTTAACGTAATAATTATTGTTGTATGTCTCAAATTGTGTCTGTATACTTCATACCATTGACGCCATTAGTATTTAGATAATAAAAGCGGTCCCGGCTTCGCCCGTTAATAACAGGGGCCGGATTGATACCTTAAATTTATACACTAAACCCATCCTCGGGAATCACTGTACCTATAGGTGAAAACTGCATGAAGATCCGTTCAGTAGATTTGAAGAAAATCTACCGCATACGGGCAGTCAGCTTTTGGGGCCTTTGTGATCTAATACGTGTAGATAAGAGAGATATTCAAAAATCGCTGAAAAACGAAAAACAACGAGTAAGCGAACAATTAAAAAATATTTTATTTAAGATACATTGTTAGGGTTCCGTAGCCAAACACGCCTATTACAAAGGCTCCGGTGTCCGTTTGTGTCTCATGAAATGTGATAACTGGACAGTTCGAATCTTCACAGGTCTGTGAACCTGCCGCTGTAAGCCACCGGTGTGTCATCCAGTTTTAAATTCCAGCGCTTAAACTACAACTGTGCAAGTAACAATCTATTTAGACGTCTAGTGTTCATATACTTTTGGAGCCACCTGCTCGTTATCAACATGTGACAATGAACAGCAGGCGCAAGAAGTTGATACTAAATACAGTTATTAAATATTTACAATAAGTAATAATAATAATAATATTTTATGTTATTATTATTAAGTATTTATAAAGCTACATTCATAAAGTGAAACTCTTTAATCAACTATTAATACTTTTTGGTCTATTAGATGCATGTTGCATTACGCTCAGCTGCTGGGTAGGGGAACACCGTAGCATAGCTACGTTAACGTAGCATTGCTTCGTTAGCGTAGCAGATGAAACACGTAGCACTTCTACATGTTAATTTTAAGCTTTCCCGATTGTTGTATAAGTCACATAATTAGTTGTGAAAGTTTCACTTGCATGGTTTCATACAACCATTAATTTTGTCAATAGCAACAAAATTATAATTTATGAAAGTTTCCCGTAGAGGCGCCCACTTGTAATGTATGTGGAGCGACGACCTGCGGGTCAGAGGTGAAGCTCTAAGGTTGTTGCTGAAGCTCCGACCTAAATCTTTGTATCGGTAAATAATTAAGCTAAGATGGGTTCGAAGATAAATTTGTATTTTGAGCGATTACATTTTTGTTATATTACTTGGTGATTGTAATTTGTAGACGTGAAACAGTTTCGGGAGGAACGTACACCTGCATTCCTATGAACAGAAAAATGTTCCATAAATTTTGCAATGAAAACGTACTTGCTCCCAAAGGCTGTCTGTATGGGATCTATTTCCTCAAAATATACAAAATGGATTTTCATGCGGTTTTCAACCATGGAAATATCAGTGAATACTTTGTCCGATAGGTCTTACAAAACTTTGTCAATGAAAAAATTGAAATCAAGTCTTACGAATTTAGCACGGAACCCTTTTTTTGTTATCAATTAGGACACTATTTAACAAAAATCGAGAGTCCTGCAGGCAATCCCTATGAGCTCCCTCATTTTCACAAATAACGCATAATAATATCTGTGGACTTATCACAACATGTTAGCTTAGCCCTGTGCTAAGCTGTCTGTATTACAGATAATAGACAACGGCAAAAATATTTAATACGTTTATAAATTGAAGATATTTCATACTTTTATAACAGAAATAAATATGTCAGCCTGAGTCAAGAATGTTCCATGACTCCGAGTCATTCAAACCCGATCGGGATTCGAACCCGCGACCTCTGGCGTAACACGAGGATTAACGTTCCAACTGACCGAGCCGGTCGTCAAATTATCGCCGCCCTATCGTCGCTAAATAAACGTATATGTAATATAGTATGACGGTGTAAGGTACTCCAAAGCTACTCCAAATAAACAAGTGACTTTTGCTACAGAACATCTCTCACTGAACTAATTGCGTACATTTCTCAAAGCCCGAGCAAACGTACGTGTAACTGCCTACGTTAAAAATAAATTGTGGTAACTTCTCTCTCTAACATAAACCGATTCGTGATGTCACTCAACTAATTTGTTCTATAAACTAAACTACTTATAAAGTGCATAACTAACTCTGTGAGGAATTAATCGGTGTGTTTTATAATTTAACCGAATAAAATCAATCCCAAGGGGCCATTCGTTTTTTCGAGATGTTTTTTACGTTATTCCAGCTCTGTTGTTATTGTGTGAATGGGGACAAGCATATATACAAACATTCATATTTGTCATATTTATAAGTAAGTATTAATGCTATATTATGATAAACTAGTGTTTATTATATTTGGATTACAGCTGGATATCACATGTCAGTAAAAACTATGTTGGTACTTATAATACCTTGTATAATCCACAGTTATAGCGGTAATCTGCTATTTCAATACGAGAATTTCAAAAGCTGTTACTTGTGCATGAGACCTACAGTTTCACATGACAAGCGTGTTGTGTGACCTACCCGTGTGTGGCATAAAGCATGTGGGCATTGGTGTGGTGCTGATTTGCGGCGTGACAGTGTTTGACACCTTGCGTTGCGCGTACTGCGCGTCCTTGGGCTCCCAGAAGAACACGTAGTAGAGAGACAGCATGATGGCAGCCAGCGACACGCAGAACACGTACACGAGGACGGTTAGCACTCGCACGCTCTTCTTATCTCGCTTGCGTTCGTACAGCGGGTCCAACACCACCTCCCCGGGAGTCCCCAGCCGCATGGACCCCGCGCAGGACCGCATGCTGCCCGATATGTACGACTTGCCCGACATCGCCGCCCGCCGAAATGCACTGCCGCACCGCCGGTGGGAACCGGGTAAGTGGGGCACACTTATCGATATGCCCCAGTTCGCCGCGGCCGGGTCACGCTCGTGTCTGCCGTTTGACACCTCCTGGGGCCGACTGCTGCCTCATTACGCCCGCTCCAGACATTTGTTTATCCTTTAATTTGAGCGCGATGTGCGGATCTATTCCAGTAACTGACGCGATCGCGACCCGCTTGTCATTAACCTTTCTGAAAAGTACTCATTGTTTCATGAGTTGAGTTTGTAGCGCGAATGTAAGTGCGTGTGTCGGTACACAGGCCGGGCCGCGTATGTGCGGGTGCGTCACGGCAGTGTCGTTTATGTCGGCCGATAGTGAAGTGTGACAATACACAAACGATGTTAATTTGGCCGAAGTTGACGCGCCTTAAGTGACATGTGCGGCGACTGTCGGGTGCCGGCGGCTAGGGCGGCCAGGGCGAGCGAGGGCGGATGCGCGGCAGGGCAGGGAGGGCGGTGCGCCGCGGTTCTCTCTCGCACAGATGATCAATAAATCCGATCTAGATGTTTTTGCAAAATCAGATACCCATTAACATCCCTTTGTAAGCTGTTACTCATTATTTAGGTTTAACTTCATCATTTCCTTATCACCGTCTTTAGTATTACCCAAAAACAGAGAGTCGACTGGTATTCAGCCCGCTGTAAACTTTTATTTCGAATATTTATCTACATAGGCACCTACTTAATGTAAAATATAGGAACAATAAATAAATAAAGTCCTCAGTTCCGTTTCAACGGTAGTTCCTCCGGAGCATGACAATTTCTAAACGTTCCCTGTGACAGACAAACGGACAGACAGCGGAGGCTAAGTAAAAGGGTATCTTTGTTACCCTTCACGTACAGAACCCTAAAAAGGATTGGGGATTGTGAGAGTAGAAATGGTCCATGATAGACGGACAACGCATCTGTATAAACTAATTACTAGTGTGCAGATGTTTATGAGCGTCGGTAGTCATTACCCGATCAAAACATAGAGTAACTGTTTGCCCCCCTGTGCTCTAAAAATAAATAAGTCTCATGTGCCTTTGAACATTGTCTACTGAAGTAGTCATTGAATTTTATGTAATTTAATTTACAAATTAGTACGTTAATATAGTTTAATATATTTTAGTAAGTTTATTGATTATGTTCAATGAAATGAGCTTCCCAATATTTACCTGCAGTACACCGAGTAAAACCGGCGACTGAACAAATTGGAATCGCTCTAATCGATCGCTAATAGCATTACAAGCGTTCAAATTACGGTAAAAGCATGAAACATGATTTGAAATGGCTAATGAGATTTGTCCGCGTGTTGTACACTGGTGTTCCAGTAATTAATTGGTGGTTGCCATTCAGTTCGACACACTTAAGTCATATGATACATCACTAATTGTATTACAGAAACCTATCAATTTGTAATGCTACGCCTTCATCAAATTTGGGTATTCCAACTAGTCGATGGCTCTGTTACTTAAAATGCTAAGTGAATGAGTTCTAAACCGTCCTTTCATTACCATCACTGTATTTTCGTGAGGAAATTAAGAAATACGAATGAACTTTCTCAAAAAACAATACTTAATTTATTTTATAGAATAGGGGGCAAACGAGTAATCGGATTTTACGACTATCGACACCCATGAAAATCTAGATAATTACTATGCCGATGAGCTGCCGTCCTTCATCCCTCTCCAATAGCCCATCGGCTACTCACAAACCCCACGAAACGCGACACTGAAGATGTCACTTTACGGTGGTATTGTGTGAGCGAGAGGTACCTCCCCGGAAGTATCTATGTGCCGAGAACATACGAAATTCCGGACAAACTCTACTATGCCCTACGATAAAACAGTGTTTTATTGCACTCCTTTCACTTTGTTCTGCCGTCACAGAAAAATGACAAAGGTCATCCATATTTGTCTTTTGTTTTTACAAAAAAAGACAGCACGCTAACGCCTAGCCTACCCCTGGCGCCTCCGCCCTCCACTCGTATACAATAAACACTTGATATGTATTAACGTAGTAATCAATTTTATTATAGCCTGCTGTGTCAAGTGCTTCCGTCTCAACATCTTCTGATTAATGCGTCTCAAGTTTACAATTTACGTTGTTGTAATGCACCGCGCGTCTTGCACTTCGTTTTATTATTTCACATAAATATCAATAATAAATCTGTCGAGAAATCTCCATCCGCGAAACTTCATTCTTCTATACATTTAAATATTTGTTAGCTACCCGAAGTATGGCCCACCAATAAAATATAAGAAATAAATTTTGTTCTATCGGTCTTAAACTATTTTCGCCATACTTCCTTTCAATTGGTTTGATCTAAATAGGATTGGATGATTTGAAAGTTTGAAAATGCACCTACATGTTTTCCCGCAAGTAATAATATAATTGGAAACTAACGTTTCCACCCACAAGACGCAATGACCACGATGAGCACGTTAATTTCGCTGTTAAAAAATTGCCTCTTCTTTGTAGATCAATGTACTTGACCCAATTATACATATACACATTTTCATAACTTTGGTGACAGTTACTATTTACTGAGTACTAGTCTGTACTGTGCTTTATTCTATCGAGCGGTTTTGCGAAAGTGTTTTGTAGTTTCTCGTGTAAACTTTTTAAATATATATAATCTCCACTCCCCTTCGCCACTGACGGTTGAAATAATTAATGTCTCCTAGATAGATTGTTGCTGAAACCGTGCACAGGAATTATAATAATAAAAAGGTGATCGATAAAGTAGTTTTATATAGCTTAAGTAAAGGTGGCACGAGCGTGTAAGGCTTCCTCGGTTAAATTAAGTGTGTATACATATATCGTAGTCTTAGTCGTGGTGTGTTCTTAATCAATTCTGAAGTTGATCGAGTCAGATCAATCGTTTTAATTTATGTCTATTGCTTCATGCACTCGTAACAGCCTTATAACAACAATGTAATATTGATCCTTTAACGTGTCCCACTATATAACACGGATCTCCTTAATAATTTCAGGCGAGAAAAGTATTGAGCAATAGTTCGTGTGTTGACTCAATGGGAGTTATTGAAGTTTATATGCTGAGAAGATAGCGTAGTCAATATCGGCTTAACATTTCTTAACATCTCCATGGTGCATTGCAGCTGGGCTTCGCCTGGCTGCCTTTGTTTTAATTGGCAATTCTCTTATACAATTCGTTACAATCTGTACTGTTTGCAACGAATTATAGTAGTTTCAAGGGAAATAGGAATTATTTCGACCTCCTATTTTCTTCCAATCAAATTCGTTGCGTGTCCTGAGACTTTGCCCTCCGATTCCCCGCGATCATATCAAAGAGTCCTAGTGGTTGCTGCTGACGATGCAGGAGCAAGAGTGGAGAGGCGGGAAAGAATGCCAAGCCAGTTTTAAAAAAATACTATGAAGATGTTTACTCTTGCCAGGTCGGTTCCCTTGTATTTCCTCACCAAAAAACACGAATTGCCTAAGTGAGCATGAAAAAAATTTCATCTCCAGTGGCTCATGGAGCCAGGATCGGACACCGGACCATTAGGCTCAGATCGCAAACACAACTAAGTTTAAGTCATTGATCACGTAAAAGTCTTCAAAATAAATGAAATATCCTAAATTACTACTCGTAAAAATCATCCATAGTGAATCTACGATGTTGTAGACTCGTCGTCTATAATTATGAAAAGCCCATATCGAACGTGTTGTCATACATTGGTTTTGGAGACTGTTTCAACAGTCTCACATCCAATACCTGAGTGCTTATATTGAGCTTGAAATCTGGGTCATCGTTTTCATCGGCCCTTATCAACTGGGGAACATATCTATGAATACCGCGTATGCGATTCCCTTGTATATTTATGATATATCCCATATTAAAATAAATTATGAGCCTCTCAATTTGTGTGTCCCGTTTAATCGTCCGCATCAATCCGATAAAGCCGAAGTAGTACGCAGAACTAACATCGTTTCGACACTTATATACTTTAGAAAAACTTCCGAAGCCATATAGTAATACATTGTGTTTCGTGGCTGAATTATCGCCCACGGCGTAACATCTCGAGCAAGACTTGCCAACTACGCAGAAGGTAGATGGTGCACTTATATCTATCTTTAAGATGTAGCGACCCAACCCGGCTTCGCCCGTGAATAAATTGGGCTAGATTGCTACCATAATAAATTATTACCTTTAACACTAAAGCATTTCTGAGACTTCGCCATCCGTTGGTGAAAACCGCATGCAAATCCGTTATTTTGAAAAAAAAGAACCCATACAGACAGATTTTTGGGACATTGCTTTTAAAACATCCTGTGTACTACGTAGTACTAGCGATTCACCCCAACTTCATCCGTGAATAGCAGAGGCTAAATTATACACCAAAACCTTCCTCGGGAATCGATCTATCCATGGATAAAATATCCGTATAAAGTCCATACGGTAGATTTTGAAATAATCGATCACATACAGATAGAGAGATTTGGCGGACTTTGTCTTATATTTAAGAAGAAGATGTAGATTATAAGCGCACTCTCTACTCCACCATTGCGCTGTTAGACAGCAGTCCGAGACGGCCAGGCGCAGAGATATGATGCTGACATCTTTCGCCAATTTCCTGACTCCTATTTAGAATTTGAATTTTAACAAATAAAATATTTTGGTTTGGTAACTGCGTTATCTGCGACTGAACATGCCGCCCATCAATCAACGAGGTTCCATGTCTAGAATTAATTTAGATTATAACATTAAGACACAAACTCAATCAGGTTACCTAATGTTTCGGTTTTTGGTTTGACACAAATTCACCGAACGGAATTCGAAATATCTGCTACTTCACGTGAACGGTATCCTGTGACCGAGAGGTGACTTCCCGTCGCACTGTCCCAATTCAGCTCCCCTGAAGCATGACACAACCTGTTACAGAAAACATTGTCTTTAAACAATCATAGAACACATTACACTCGGTCTCGTCCATGTTCCCTATTGTGTGTACAGTTGTACAGAACTGTTACAATAAATAACAAGCGTTAGTGTACATTTCAAAGGAACGCTGCAATATATCATGTGGCTAGCTAAATGTGGTGAGGCTGAAGTACGAGGACAGATAATGCACCACAGAGCGGATGCGCACGGACACCGGCGCCTGCACGGTTGAAATATTGAATGTATTTCAATGAAACGGTCGTTCTAGTTACTATCTGGTTCCTACTTGCACACAAGCTTAACGCTCCTCCTCCTGATAGTAGATAGATGGGGACAAACGAGTGAACTCCTAAGGGCTACAGAATACTTTCAAATCGCATGAAATGAGACAATATTGCTGTCGTTTCAAGGCGGAAGGAATGTGTACGAGGGGTACCTCCCCTGACCAGCACAGGCGGACTACCGAGCAATCGAATTCATTTGGTGACTGCCGACGTTCATTAATACATCCAAATACACAGATAATAACCTTGCAGCAGATCTTAAAGTGGCGGCAAATAATAATAAATTAGTACAACAGTCTTGTTCTTTAGCACTACATAAGTTAAAATCGAAAATTAAAATTAGTAACAGTATAGCGGATGAGACAAACGCGTTGAAAGATATAAAAAGTTCGTGTGTTGACTCAATGCGAGTTATTGAACTTTATATGCTAAGAGTTTATATGAAAAAGATTAATTAACAAAAATAATCTTGTAATCACCAAAGCCGATAAAAGAAATAATATAGTTGTTATAACTTCAAAGCAGGATTAGTAAGATAGTAAAATGCAAATATAAGGAAGATAGTAAAATGCAAATATTCCTAAATAGTGATAAATTTGAGATTATGAAAAAGGATCCCATGGAAACTTTTATCAGAGACATAAGGAGTATAGTAAATTCATGTGATAGCGTTCTAAAGGATTTAAATAAGTTTTCACTGTCCAAATGAATTCGATAGTACCACGATTGAAAAAAAAAACAATAAATTTGTGGAAATAGTATAAAGAGTATACTTTTATATAAGTTATAATATGAATTTCCATCAAGAAGTAACATCAACTATTTCATATCTTGTTAAAATGTCTTAATTCTTTTAAGTATGCATTTTGGTACAGTTATTTACGTGATCTGTATGGCTATTAGTTTGATAGACCGTATCAATAATGTTTTACTTTGAATAGTATATGCCACGTGTGAAAATTGGTTGTTAAATTCTATTTAATTGTAACTGAGTATGTATATTGCCTGATTTTAGTTGGCTATTGAAGCCAAGAGAATGGGACGAAATCTTATTGATTGTGTGTTATTTTTCATAGCTTATAGCATACCCCTTTTTCTTTTTCCCTTTTTCAATTTGGATGTAATATGAAAATAAGTTATCAGTATAATCTTCAACTATTGAAGTTGCGGATTGAAGAATGAAAGCTGCTGATTTTTCTTAGTTAAAGATTAATAAAGTGTTTTTAGGTGTTACTACATATACCTACCTACATGTACATTGTCGATTTCTATAACGCCACAGCTT